>ML389447.1:54162-97884 GCA_005239525.1 Nicotiana knightiana
ATGGGAAAAATCATTATCGTATACCAGCTGATCAGGTGGTGGTGCGTATATAAAGCCAAAACCTTTCCCATATCCCATATAAAGATATATACATACATATATACGCGTATATAACGCCGTTTGAATCATATTTCAGCCAACGTGGGAAACATCATCATCATATACCAGCTGGTTAGGTGGTGGTGCGTATATAACGCCGTAACCTTTTCCCATATCCCATATACATATATTTACATATATACGCGTATGTAACGCCATCTGATCATGGGTCAATGCACATGTATGAAATGCATATGAAATATGTCAATAAAATCTTTCGGTGCGTCATAAGGCCATTATGCCTCTGATTAATATCATGAAATAAACTTTACCAACATACTTATTTTCGAGACCCATGAACAGAAGATAATAATAATTCACATGGGGAATCAAGAATATAGACACCCCCAGTATTTCTATGAATAGAGTAATTTATGAAAACCATGAGTTTGCTTGTTTCATCCGCATAATTTTGACCATGCCAAAAGAAAGAAGGGATAGCCTTAACATATCTGAACGAATATTATATACTGGATGAGATTAATTAATGTGGAAAATGTAAGGATGCTACTCTGTTGGTAGAAAAAAACCAGTCCGAGCAATACTCACAAGTATGAGCTACAGTACATAAATGATGGTTCAAATAAGTGGAAGATGAAATCAAAATAGAGGATATCATGTAGGATATGCATGACTCTAATCTCCTCAAGCGATGGACATGAAGTGAATTGGATGAATTTAAGATTAGGCTGAAGTTGAGTACGTCTAAGTTTGAAAATAAGATTCTTCAATAATGGACAAATTAATAATTAAATAGAACAAGGATGTTACTGAAACTAAAGAACTTACAACATATGGATCACTAATCAATGCCTTCCAATCCTTTGGTTTAATGTACTTTCCAAACCTTACCCTTCTAATGTTGCCACATAGCATGATAACATAAGAGTCACAATTCCTTGGAGTGGCTTGTTGCCATGTAATCCCCTTGTTGGGGAATTTAAACTTTATCCATTAATTAATTAATTAATTAGGTAATATCCCGCTATCCGATAATTAACAAATTATCCGCATATTTAAAAATTTTCTCAAATTACTTAAAATTCTATTTATTTTTAATATAGTTTATACATCTTATTATCATGGTTATATGATACCATATAAAATAAATACATACACTATTATTTCATTAAAATATCCATGTAAAATATATATATATATATATATATATATATTTTACATGGATATTTTAATGAAATAATAGTGTATGTATTTATTTTATATGGTATCATATAACCATGATAATAAGATGTATAAACTATATTAAAAATAAATAGAATTTTAAGTAATTTGAGAAAATTTTTAAATATGCGGATAATTTGTTAATTATCGGATAGCGGGATATTACCTAATTAATTAATTAATTAATGGATAAAGTTTAAATTCCCCAACAAGGGGATTACATGGCAACAAGCCACTCCAAGGAATTGTGACTCTTATGTTATCATGCTATGTGGCAACATTAGAAGGGTAAGGTTTGGAAAGTACATTAAACCAAAGGATTGGAAGGCATTGATTAGTGATCCATATGTTGTAAGTTCTTTAGTTTCAGTAACATCCTTGTTCTATTTAATTATTAATTTGTCCATTATTGAAGAATCTTATTTTCAAACTTAGACGTACTCAACTTCAGCCTAATCTTAAATTCATCCAATTCACTTCATGTCCATCGCTTGAGGAGATTAGAGTCATGCATATCCTACATGATATCCTCTATTTTGATTTCATCTTCCACTTATTTGAACCATCATTTATGTACTGTAGCTCATACTTGTGAGTATTGCTCGGACTGGTTTTTTTCTACCAACAGAGTAGCATCCTTACATTTTCCACATTAATTAATCTCATCCAGTATATAATATTCGTTCAGATATGTTAAGGCTATCCCTTCTTTCTTTTGGCATGGTCAAAATTATGCGGATGAAACAAGCAAACTCATGGTTTTCATAAATTACTCTATTCATAGAAATACTGGGGGTGTCTATATTCTTGATTCCCCATGTGAATTATTATTATCTTCTGTTCATGGGTCTCGAAAATAAGTATGTTGGTAAAGTTTATTTCATGATATTAATCAGAGGCATAATGGCCTTATGACGCACCGAAAGATTTTATTGACATATTTCATATGCATTTCATACATGTGCATTGACCCATGATCAGATGGCGTTACATACGCGTATATATGTAAATATATGTATATGGGATATGGGAAAAGGTTACGGCGTTATATACGCACCACCACCTAACCAGCTGGTATATGATGATGATGTTTCCCACGTTGGCTGAAATATGATTCAAACGGCGTTATATACGCGTATATATGTATGTATATATCTTTATATGGGATATGGGAAAGGTTTTGGCTTTATATACGCACCACCACCTGATCAGCTGGTATACGATAATGATTTTTCCCATAGTGGCCGATATGATATGATGGGATGCCCTTAGAGGCTGATGATGTTATGAAACATATACNCTTTAACATACTTACCTTTCAATTTTGCATAGTATCTTTTATCTCTTTTATGACCTCCCTTCCACATAGGTATAATTCACGTCCATTACTTGAAGCTCTATTATAATACTTGCACCTCTGGTGCCTATACAATCCGGTGGGAGCTCCATACATAATTCTTATGAGGTTGGTAATTTTATAACTGGCTTTATCGTAGAGCCGTTATAGAATATGGTTGTTGTACCATCCCTTTGGTACCTTCTATTTTAAGGCTGGTCCTGCGATGCTCTCAATCAAAATTTCTATAATTTTCTAGGTCCAATAATCAGACTCTTGATTTACTTAGTTGATGTAACTCTTTNATCATGGGTCAATGCACATGTATGAAATGCATATGAAATATGTCAATAAAATCTTTCGGTGCGTCATAAGGCCATTATGCCTCTGATTAATATCATGAAATAAACTTTACCAACATACTTATTTTCGAGACCCATGAACAGAAGATAATAATAATTCACATGGGGAATCAAGAATATAGACACCCCCAGTATTTCTATGAATAGAGTAATTTATGAAAACCATGAGTTTGCTTGTTTCATCCGCATAATTTTGACCATGCCAAAAGAAAGAAGGGATAGCCTTAACATATCTGAACGAATATTATATACTGGATGAGATTAATTAATGTGGAAAATGTAAGGATGCTACTCTGTTGGTAGAAAAAAACCAGTCCGAGCAATACTCACAAGTATGAGCTACAGTACATAAATGATGGTTCAAATAAGTGGAAGATGAAATCAAAATAGAGGATATCATGTAGGATATGCATGACTCTAATCTCCTCAAGCGATGGACATGAAGTGAATTGGATGAATTTAAGATTAGGCTGAAGTTGAGTACGTCTAAGTTTGAAAATAAGATTCTTCAATAATGGACAAATTAATAATTAAATAGAACAAGGATGTTACTGAAACTAAAGAACTTACAACATATGGATCACTAATCAATGCCTTCCAATCCTTTGGTTTAATGTACTTTCCAAACCTTACCCTTCTAATGTTGCCACATAGCATGATAACATAAGAGTCACAATTCCTTGGAGTGGCTTGTTGCCATGTAATCCCCTTGTTGGGGAATTTAAACTTTATCCATTAATTAATTAATTAATTAGGTAATATCCCGCTATCCGATAATTAACAAATTATCCGCATATTTAAAAATTTTCTCAAATTACTTAAAATTCTATTTATTTTTAATATAGTTTATACATCTTATTATCATGGTTATATGATACCATATAAAATAAATACATACACTATTATTTCATTAAAATATCCATGTAAAATATATATATATATATATATATATATATTTTACATGGATATTTTAATGAAATAATAGTGTATGTATTTATTTTATATGGTATCATATAACCATGATAATAAGATGTATAAACTATATTAAAAATAAATAGAATTTTAAGTAATTTGAGAAAATTTTTAAATATGCGGATAATTTGTTAATTATCGGATAGCGGGATATTACCTAATTAATTAATTAATTAATGGATAAAGTTTAAATTCCCCAACAAGGGGATTACATGGCAACAAGCCACTCCAAGGAATTGTGACTCTTATGTTATCATGCTATGTGGCAACATTAGAAGGGTAAGGTTTGGAAAGTACATTAAACCAAAGGATTGGAAGGCATTGATTAGTGATCCATATGTTGTAAGTTCTTTAGTTTCAGTAACATCCTTGTTCTATTTAATTATTAATTTGTCCATTATTGAAGAATCTTATTTTCAAACTTAGACGTACTCAACTTCAGCCTAATCTTAAATTCATCCAATTCACTTCATGTCCATCGCTTGAGGAGATTAGAGTCATGCATATCCTACATGATATCCTCTATTTTGATTTCATCTTCCACTTATTTGAACCATCATTTATGTACTGTAGCTCATACTTGTGAGTATTGCTCGGACTGGTTTTTTTCTACCAACAGAGTAGCATCCTTACATTTTCCACATTAATTAATCTCATCCAGTATATAATATTCGTTCAGATATGTTAAGGCTATCCCTTCTTTCTTTTGGCATGGTCAAAATTATGCGGATGAAACAAGCAAACTCATGGTTTTCATAAATTACTCTATTCATAGAAATACTGGGGGTGTCTATATTCTTGATTCCCCATGTGAATTATTATTATCTTCTGTTCATGGGTCTCGAAAATAAGTATGTTGGTAAAGTTTATTTCATGATATTAATCAGAGGCATAATGGCCTTATGACGCACCGAAAGATTTTATTGACATATTTCATATGCATTTCATACATGTGCATTGACCCATGATCAGATGGCGTTACATACGCGTATATATGTAAATATATGTATATGGGATATGGGAAAAGGTTACGGCGTTATATACGCACCACCACCTAACCAGCTGGTATATGATGATGATGTTTCCCACGTTGGCTGAAATATGATTCAAACGGCGTTATATACGCGTATATATGTATGTATATATCTTTATATGGGATATGGGAAAGGTTTTGGCTTTATATACGCACCACCACCTGATCAGCTGGTATACGATAATGATTTTTCCCATAGTGGCCGATATGATATGATGGGATGCCCTTAGAGGCTGATGATGTTATGAAACATATACATATGCACGACATGGAATTCATATGCATATGCATGATACTAAAGGTGATTTATTATTTACAGAGTTATCCAGACATATAGGTTGAGTCAATTACTCTATATCTCTTCCATGTATCTTATGTATTTATTTATGTGCCTTACATACTCAGTACATTATTTTTACTGACGTCCTTTTTTCCTCGGTACGTTGCGTTTCATGCCCACAAGTCCCAAAAGACAGGTCGAGAGCCCTCTAAGTAGGCTATCAGCTCGGCGGAAGATGTTGGTGCGCTCTATTTCCTTCGGAGTTACTTGTTTGGTTAGTATGATTTAGACGGGTATTGTTTGGTATGGCGGGACTCTATNGGTACCAGTTATTACCTTTGCCTTTCATGGGCGTTATAGAATATTCATGATATAATCTTCTAATGATTCAATCCTTTGTCTAGGCCTTGCGCTCAATTCTTTTTTTTAACTTATACCTGAGTCTTTTACGGTTGTATATGCTGCGTGTATAAACTCTGAACCCTTATGTGCGTTCATAACGTAACCAACTTTACTTCATTGAATAATTTCTTTCGTTCCATCTTAGCTTTATTTCAAGATAAGCTATTACTTTTCTTGGTCTTTCTGCCCCCGTGTTGCATCCGTACTTAGCTTANGTAGGATATGCATGACTCTAATCTCCTCAAGCGATGGACATGAAGTGAATTGGATGAATTTAAGATTAGGCTGAAGTTGAGTACGTCTAAGTTTGAAAATAAGATTCTTCAATAATGGACAAATTAATAATTAAATAGAACAAGGATGTTACTGAAACTAAAGAACTTACAACATATGGATCACTAATCAATGCCTTCCAATCCTTTGGTTTAATGTACTTTCCAAACCTTACCCTTCTAATGTTGCCACATAGCATGATAACATAAGAGTCACAATTCCTTGGAGTGGCTTGTTGCCATGTAATCCCCTTGTTGGGGAATTTAAACTTTATCCATTAATTAATTAATTAATTAGGTAATATCCCGCTATCCGATAATTAACAAATTATCCGCATATTTAAAAATTTTCTCAAATTACTTAAAATTCTATTTATTTTTAATATAGTTTATACATCTTATTATCATGGTTATATGATACCATATAAAATAAATACATACACTATTATTTCATTAAAATATCCATGTAAAATATATATATATATATATATATATATATATATATATATATATATATATATATATATATATATATATTATCAACTTCTAATTTTCCTAACCTTATATAAAGAGTAAAAATTTTCTTATGCTTAATTCATAAAATGGTAAAAAGATAATCTTATTTTCTTGTGAGAAAATAATTTCTATCTTTACAATAATAAAAATAGTATTATTAATTTCTCATATTATGTGTATAATTTAAAACATACTCGAAAATAGTATTATTAATAACTATATAAAATCATATTTTTCAAACCATTTTTTCTTTACCAAAAAAAAAATTCCACTCAAAATACCATATCAAATATATATATATATATATAACGATATCAAGGTTGTTAAACTTACAGGTTGTAACATCCTTCCCCCCTTTAGAACATTCGTCCTCGAATGTTAACTATTACAGATTTACAAAACTTTTACTAGGGTCTCCTTTGTAAACTAAACTAAAACCCAAACTATATCTGAAGTCTCGACTATTCACAACCTTTTGTACTTGAGTATTCTCTTCACCTTTAACATACTTACCTTTCAATTTTGCATAGTATCTTTTATCTCTTTTATGACCTCCCTTCCACATAGGTATAATTCACGTCCATTACTTGAAGCTCTATTATAATACTTGCACCTCTGGTGCCTATACAATCCGGTGGGAGCTCCATACATAATTCTTATGAGGTTGGTAATTTTATAACTGGCTTTATCGTAGAGCCGTTATAGAATATGGTTGTTGTACCATCCCTTTGGTACCTTCTATTTTAAGGCTGGTCCTGCGATGCTCTCAATCAAAATTTCTATAATTTTCTAGGTCCAATAATCAGACTCTTGATTTACTTAGTTGATGTAACTCTTTAGTTTCCTCCTTCTTCTGATCAGCCCTTACGTAGGCTTAAGCTATCTTCCGGTCTGTGGCTCATGGTACCAGTTATTACCTTTGCCTTTCATGGGCGTTATAGAATATTCATGATATAATCTTCTAATGATTCAATCCTTTGTCTAGGCCTTGCGCTCAATTCTTTTTTTTAACTTATACCTGAGTCTTTTACGGTTGTATATGCTGCGTGTATAAACTCTGAACCCTTATGTGCGTTCATAACGTAACCAACTTTACTTCATTGAATAATTTCTTTCGTTCCATCTTAGCTTTATTTCAAGATAAGCTATTACTTTTCTTGGTCTTTCTGCCCCCGTGTTGCATCCGTACTTAGCTTATCTTAGTGTCCACATATGCCAGAGTTTTCGTATAACTCATATAATCTACAATATTACTTTTAATTCTTACTTCCCATTAATTAGCCACGCTAGGTGCCACTTTCCCTTGGAATGCTTAGAATGTTATTGCGAGATTGTTGTTATACGACCATTTCCTCTTTAGGTTGTTGTTCTTAGGTTGAATCCTTCTTTCCTATCTCCTCATCTAGTCTTTCGTTGTAGTACTTAGGGAGAACCCGTGACTCTCGTAAAGTTGTGAGTTTATTACAGACCTTTTTGATGTCCTTACTTGCCTATAATCATCTATAGATGCTTACTTCCATGCCCTTGTGTTTGTATGGTTTCTTCTGAACTGATACTTTGACTGCCTTGCCAGTGGCACTTTCTTTTATCCCCGCAATATTCATACGTATCTTTAACTACCCCGACTCTTATTTGAATACATCTCAAGTATTATAATGATATTCTTCGAGGCTGAACTCTCCACATTGGGTTCTACTATGTTTATCTCACACAATCTGATGATTCGTCTGTAACCTCCTGTTTATCCATAATTGGGATATTCCTGACCAATTACTAACTACTCGTTGGCCCATTTTCATATCAATATTCCTCGTAATCTTTCTCGTGTTACTTCTTTTGTCTTAACTTACGTCTTGCACTGGCTCCTTATTTATTAATAAGAGCTCGGGCAGGAACCTTTACTTCCTCTCCTTGACGTCGTGCTTGCACAATATTCTTGAATCGTAGCGTATTTGTAAGATTTGGATAAGTGCCATCTCATTCCTCTTTCATTTATCACATTCTTCCGTTACCATCCCATAGTCACTAGAACCACTTAATTCTGGCCTAATGCCACATTACCCCATATTCCCCCCTTTAGGGATGTACTAAAAACTGAAGCCACGAGGATCTACCTATATATATTTTACCTCTTCATCTTTGCCGTCGTTTCTTAACATCAATGATCCGTACTTGACTTGCGGAAATTCTTCTGTACCAAGGATGAGAAATTCCCTTAATCGCGAGGGTGACACTAAGCGTAACTGGCACATACAGTCTCTTAAGCCTAACTTTGCTCACATTGCTTGCTCTAGGGAAGCGTCTCCCCGAATGACTATTCTCTGTATTCATCGTGAATCTTCTTCTATGGTCCCTTCTATTACCGCTGGAATGAAATCTGAAATTCCCATGAGGTCGAGTACTTCCCAATCATTCAGTCCCTAACTCATACTTATTTTATCTTATTTGCCAGCCCATACTGGTTCTTATTACTTTGGGGTTTAAATTTTCCTTCAGATAGTCGCGTTGGAGTCACGAACTTATTTCTTGAAATAAGGATATGACTTTATGGCCTATACTTTTTTGTTGTCTCAAGGCCTATCACCTCTTGTCTCTTACTTTATTTGACTATAGGTTCTGTAACACTCTACCATTTTCATCCATGTATCACACTTTATTCATAGTGCTTCCTTATCTATCTTTTCATTACTCTACTAATATTTCGGCATATCCCTTTTCTTGTAAAAACTTCAATATGACATTCTTTCGCTTTTAGCTTCCCTTCGCTCCATCCTATGGCTCTTTGGATTGCTCAACACCCTCACTCTACTAAGGATGAGAGCCACACTTAAAGTAATATTTATCCCATCTAGGATTTTAGTGCCTATCTTCTGAATGCTAGTATTCACATCTAATCGTAATATTCTAGGGTGCACCATCTGGGTGTCTCACAAAGACATCCATTAATACCTTTGTAATATCCTTCAGAAATGTCAACTAACACAAACAATCCATTTACTATTTTGGGTTACCAACCCTAGCCGGATCCTAATATCCTGTACTTTTCTTAAACTACACATGTTAGCCCCCAATAAAATATAACTGAGATGGGTGTGGCCAATTCTACATACATCTATTACTATTGAAGGTATGTCACAATGCTTATGCCTTTCTACCAGATGGAGGGCTCTCGACCTATCTATCGGGATCTGCGGGCATGAAACGAAACGTCCCCAGGCAAAAGGGACGTCAGTACAAATAATGTAGTGAGTATGTGAGGCACATAAATAAATACATAAGAGACATGGAAGAGATATAGAGTAATTGACTCAACCTATATGTCTGGATAACTTTGTAAATAATAAATCACTTTTAGCATCATGCATATACGTATGAATGTCATGTCGTGCATAGGTATATGTTTCATAACATCATCAGCCTTTGAGGGCATCCCATCATATCATATCGGCCACTGTGGGCAAAATAATCATCGTATACCAGCTGATCAGGTGGTGGTGCGTATATAATGCCATAATCTTTCCCATATCCCATATACATGTATATATATACATACATATATAAGCTTATATAACGCCGTTTGAATATACATACATATATACGCGTATATAATGCTGTTTGAATCATATTTCAGCCACTGTGAGCAACATCATCATCATATACCAGCTGATCAGTTGGTGGTGCGTATATAACGCCGTAACCTTTTCCCATATCCCATATACATATATTTACATATATATGTGTATATAACGCCATTTGGTCATGGGTCAATGCACATATATGAAATGCATATGAAATACGTCAATAAAATCTCTCGGTACGTCATAGGGCCATTATGCCTCTGATTAATATCATGAAATAAACTTTACCAATATACGTATTTTCAAGACCCATGAAAATTCACATGGGGAATCAAGAATGTAGACACCCCTAGTATTTCTATGAATAGAGTAATTTATAGAAACCATGAGTTTGCTCGTTTCTTTCGCATAATGTGGACCATGCCAAAAGAAAGAAGGGATAGCCTTAACATACCTGAACGAATACTATATACTGGATGAGATTCAATAATGTGGCAAATGTAAGGATGTTACTCCGTTGGTAGAAAAAAAACAAGTCTGAGCAATACTCACAAGTATGAGCTACAGTACATAAATAAAGGTTCAAATAAGTGGAAGATGAAATCAAAATAGAGGATATCATTTAGGATATGCATGACTCTAATCTCCTCAACCGAAGGACATGAAGTGAATCAGATGAATTTAAGATTAGGCTGAAGTTGAGTACGCCTAAGTTTCAAAATAAGATTCTTCAAGAATGGACAAATTAATAATTAAATAGAACAAGGTTTTTACTGAAACTAAAGAACTTACAACATTTGGATCACTAATCAATGCATTCCAATCCTTTGGTTTAATGTACTTTCCAAACCTTACCTTTCTAATCTTGCCACATAGCATGATAACATAAGAGTAACAATTCCTTGGGGTGGCTTGTTGCCATGTAATCCCCTTGTTGGGGAACTTAAACTTTATCCAATAATTAATTAATTAATTAGGTAATATCCCGCTATGCGATAATTAACCAATTATCAACATAGTTAAGAATTGTCTCAAATTACTTAAAATTCTATTTATTTTTAATATATTTTATACATCCTATTATCATGGTTATATGATAACATATAAAATAAATACATACACTATTATTTCATTAAAATATCCATGTAATATATATATATATATATATATATATATATATATTCTCAACTTCTAATTATCCTAATCTTATATAAAAAGAAAAAAATTGTCTTACGCTTAATTCTTAAAATGGTAAAAAGATAATCTTATTTTCTTGTGAGAAAATAATTTCTATCTTTACAATAATAAAAATCTCTTAAACTTTCTCATATTATGTGTATAATTTAAAACATACTCGAAAATAGTATTATTAATAACTATATAAAATCATATTTTTCAAACAATATTTTCTTTACCCAAAAAACAATTCCACTCAAAATACCATATCAAATATATATATATATAAAGATATCAAGGTTGTTAAACTTACGAGTTGTAACAATATGGCTCTCGGGCCCAGGGAAGATCCATCCCGGATAGTACACAAACACCGGTGACCGTAGTCATTGAGTACTGAGGAAAAAGGCTGATCCAGCCCCATGGAGAAGATCCATCTCCGGAACACAACACTAGGACAAGATCCATGTCCAGGGACGATCCATCCCTCACATATCATCAACTTTGGACAAGATCCATGCCCAGGGAAGATATATCTCTCAATATTAATGCGCTCACTGGGGGGGTGTAAAGACTCCGGAGGGGCTCCTATTAGGCCAAGCGCTATATCAAAACAATGAAGTCATGATCTGAGTATTCGTGCAGTGTGCAGTCCGATTTCATAACTGTCTCAATAACAGGATATCATCCTCACTCGGGTATTACTCTCCAGTCTCGCTCACATGGGCTCACAAATGCATGAACTATCCCGAAACAATGATAAATACATAAAATCAACAATTACCGAGACTAAGGAATGAAGTGATATGCTATGACAGGACTAAGTGTACAAAATCAATAAACACATAAGGAGACAGCAATATACGACCACTCGGGTCTCAGCATTTTCAGCGTGAATCCCTAGCATTTGATGTAGCATGATTTCTAGCATGTTCATATTACCACATGAATAAAAGTACGAATATCAATCAAAAATAGCTACTAGACGGTGCAATGGGATGAGCCAGGCCACAGTCACTCAGTGTACGCCCGCACGCCCGTCACTTGGCATGTGCGTCACCTCAATTATAATCACATAGCATATAGTTCGGGGTTTAGAACCCTCAAAACGAAGTTTGGAAACGTTACTTACCTCAAAATCGGCTAAAATGCTAGCCCTCTATGCCTTTGCCTCTAGACTCGACCTCTGATTGCTCCAAATCTACCAAAAATCAGATTTATATGGTTAATATATACCAAGGAACGAAGCCCACTCGAAAATTATCAAACTCAACCAAAAATCCTGAAATTGGCCAAACTCGACCCCCGAGCCCACATCTCGAAATTTGACAAAAATTACAAAACTGGAATCCTTATACTATCATGAGTTCATACATACCAAATACACAAAAATCCGAAAATAAATGGCCCCTCAAATCCTTAATTCAAAGTCTACAACTTCAAGCCCTAATCCACCAATTTTAATCAGTAATTTCCATAAATTTCACCCTCAATCAGTCAAATAATCATATTTAAACGAGTTTTAAGTCCAAAAGTCTTACCTCCAAGAAGAACCCTCCAATTTCCTCTTCAAAACCCTCCAAAAAGCTTCAAACCCGTATAGAAATGGTGGAAACATGACCAAAATTTACTAAGGGTCCTATTTATATGTTCTGCCCAGCGATGACCGCACCTGTGGCTATTTTATCGCACCTGCGGACCCACACTTGCAGTCCCAGGTGCGCACCTGCGCAAAATTACTTATGGGTCCAAACTCGCACCTGCAACTCATCCACCGCACTTGCGACTCATTCACCGCACCTGGGACTCCGCAGGTGCAGCCCATCCACCGCATCTGCAGTCCTTCTCTAGCCTAGAAAATTTCGCATCTGCGGCGCCCAGTTCGCACCCGCGGTGACCGCACTTATGGCCACCCTCCTCATTTGCGGAAATCACAGAACAGATCACACCAGGAACCCTCTAAGGCATAAAACTCCTCCGATAACCATCCGAACTCATCCCGACGCCCTCGGGACCTCAACCAGAAGTACCAACAAGTCATAAATGATCACCCGAACTTAGCCGAACCCTCGGAACACCCAAAATAACATCGAAACACCAAATCAACCCATGATTCAAGCCTAAAGATATTCAAACTTCCGAAATTATCCAACGATACCAAAACTAACCAAACCTCGACTGAATCATTTGAAAATTTCCACACACATCCAGAATGACGCTATGAACCTGCTCCAACTTTCGGAATTCCATTCCGACCCCGATAGTTAATTTTCCACTGCCGACCGAAAATTGCCAAAAACTCAATTTCGCCAATTCAAGCCTTATTCTACTCCAGACCTCTAAACAACATTCCGAACACACTCCCAAGTCCCAAATCACCTAAAGAAGCTATTCGAGCCCTAAAATCCGCATTTCGAGGTTGTTAACCTAATAATCAACTTCTGGTTTACCTTCCAACCATAAGGCAAACTTAAGAGAGTAAGTGTCTCATTTCTCACCACGACCAACCGACCAAACAGATCATAAATAGGCTAAGAAACACATGACAAAGCATAAACAAGGAAAACAGGGCTAATCTCACGGAACTACCAGTCGGGTCGTTACAATGACACATTTGCCCGGGTCTCTAGATCCCCAATAGGCACAACACGTGACCGACACACGCAGTCCATAATATGATGAACATGTGAATATGAAGAACCAAAATCAAATAAAAATTGAAGCATCTCGTAACAGACAGAAACAATACCTGGGACTACGTCATCAGAAACCATCGCATCTGGTCTGGCTGAAAGTGCATAAAATCGGGCCTGATCACCACTGGATCGACCTCCCCCTCTAGGGCGACCCCTGACTGCCTGGCCTCCACCTCTAGCTACCTGGGCGGGCAGTACAACAACTAGGACTAAAGTCGCGGGCTGACTCTTCTGCTGGTAAGTACCTCCCGTAAGACGGGGACAAAACTAACATAGATAGAAGTACGAAATGGAACAAGTTATATAAACTCAATGTATGCCTCCACGAACTTTTACAAAAACCAAACCCAGGACTTTGGAGTCACAAACTCACGGACTATCTATGAATAATACATATAACGGTCATAATGAAATAAATACAGCTGTTTCTAAAATAACTAGAACAGAATGGAAAGAAGTAGGAAAAGATGACAAGGCCTGCAGGCGCCTGCAGGACTACCTCGGAGTCTCCACTGGACTGAAGGCAGCAACCTCGATCTATGGTCCGTAGGGTCCTACGTCGGGATCTGCACAAAAGTGCAGAGTGTAGCATCACTACAACGGACCCCATGTACTGAGTAAGTGCCGAGCCTAACCTCGGCGAAGTAGTGACGAGGCTAAGACACAACAACCAAAGTCAACCTGTGCAGTTTAATAGTATACAGAGAAAGATTATACAACGAGAAATAAACAGTTTAGCATAAGGGAAAAAGGGAAAACATGCTGAGGGGAGGAAATATCAAATAATGGAAATAACGAGGTAATGCACAATTTAGATATCAATTTAAGCAATAGAATAGTAATACGAAAACAAGTGCATGACATCACCCTTTGTGTTTTTACCTCACAATATCATGGCACGACATTATAATTCGTGCATTATCTCTCATATCATGGCACGACATCACCCTTCGTGCTTTTACAATCACAATATTCGCACGAAATCACCCTTCGTGCATTAACATTCACTCAAAATCTCATGCACGGCATTACCCTTCGTGCTTTTGCACTCTTCCTCACCCAAACACATCAAATGATAGCAATCCAAAAAAGAACATTAACGGAGTAAACAGAAATAAACCATAACATCCTGGCAAGGGTGTCAACAGTGGAATTAATACCATCCCGGCAAGAGTAAACAACTATTTCCAATCTCATTTAGCACATAACTTCGCATAAAAATCTTCAACTGAAAACTAATACTCAACACTACTCAATATCAAGGAATTTCCACCAACGGGGATAACTATAAGGTGAAACTCAAACATTACTTACGAGAAACCACATAAATCACAATATTCGACTCACGGGCATGCTTGACACCAACGTATAGGTACTCGTCACCTCACATATACGTTGAACATGATACTTACACATAGAAATTAGGACACAACACCTATTCCCTCAAGCTAAGATTAAGCCAAACACTTACCTCAAATTCCACGACCAAACTCAAGCCTCGATTACCGCTTTCCCTTCTGAATTTTACTCCAATTCACTTGTATGTAGACATATTCAATCCAATAACATCAATAAATGCCAAAAAATTCCACCCAACACTTAATTATAGTTTTTACATCATTCTTCCAAAAAATTCAAATATCGACCATGGGCCCGCTTTGTCAAAACATGAGGTTCAGACCAAAACCCGATCACCCATTCACCCACGAGCCTGAATATGTAATTAATCTCGAAATCTGATCTCAAAACGAGGTCTAAATTCCAATTATTCAAAAATCCCTAACTCTACCCAAATCCCCAATTTTCTACTATTAAAACCCTAGAATTCTTGATAAAAGTTGATGAAAATCATTAGAAAATTGAAGGAAACTAGTTAGGGGTCACTTACCTATTATTTGGGAAGAAAATCTCTTGAGAAAGATCACCCTTGGTATCATATATTGGTGAAGAAATGAAATGAAATCGGATGAAGAATTTAACTTAAACACACTACCCAACCCTCACACCTGCGGTGCCTGGGTCGAACCTGCGGAAATGGGCAAGGCCACTAGGGGCCGCACCTGCGGAGATGCATCCGCATCTGTCGAACTAGTGTCGTATCTGCGGAAATGGGCTGGCTGGGGCTGGACCACACCTGCGGTTGAGTGACCGCACCTACGGTCTCGCACCGGCGGCCCTAGGCTCGCAGGTGCGGGCACGCCAGAACTGGTGCACCAGCAATGATTCTTCAGCTTTTAACACCCCGGAACATACCAGAAACTCACCCGAGCCCTCGGGGCTCCAATCCAAACATGCACACAACCTCAAAAATATCTACAGACTTACTCGTGCGATCAACTCGCCAATTTAACATCTTAAACAACGAATTTAGCTTTAAAATAAAAGAAGAATTCCAAAACTTCTGATGTATCAAATTTCACAACTACGGATCCGAATCTCGTCAAATGACCTCCATTTCTTACCAAATTTTACAGACACAACTCAGACATCATATTGAACCTGTACCGGGCTCCCGAACCAAAATACGGGCCCGATAACATAAATTTCAAATATAACCAAATTTCCAAAAACTCTTATATTTTCAGTAAAACAATTTCTTTCAAAAATTCATTTCTCGGGCTTGGGACCTCGGAATTCGATTCCGGGCATACGCCCAAGTCCCATATTTTTCATACGGACCCTCCGAGACCGTCGAATTACGGGTCTGAGTCTGTTTACCCAAATTGTTGACCAAAGTCAACTTATATTCAATATTAAGGCCAATTTAGCATTTTCTTAGTTTTTGACATAGAAGCGTCCCGGATATAGGCCGGACTGTGCACGCAAAACAAGGTGAGATAAAAATAGGTTTTCAAGGCCTCAGAAGACTATTTTGACTTGTAAAACAAGGGATGACCCTTTTGGGTCATCTCATTCTCCACCTCTAAAACAACCGTTCGTCCTCGAACACACATAGAAAAGTACCTGAATCAGGGAAAAGATAAGGATAACGGCTCTGAATATCGGACTCGGACTCCCAGGTAGATGCCTTGGCAGGATGACATCTCCACTGTACACGAACCGAAGGATAACTCTTCGATCTCAACTGACGAACCTGCCGGTCTAATATGGCTACCGGCTCCTCCTCATAGGTAAAATCTTTGTCCAACTGGACACTGCTAAAATCTAACATATGGGCTGGATCTCCGTGATACTTCCTAAGCATAGACACATGAAACAAACGATACACAACTGACAAATTCGGTGGAAACGCAAGTCTGTAAGACATCTCACTCACTCTATCAAGATTCACAAATAGACCAATGAGCCTAGGGCTTAGCTTACCCTTCTTCCCGAATCTCATCATGCCCTTCATGGGCGATGCCCGAAGCAATACCCGCTCCCCAATCATGAATGCCAAATCACGAACTTTGCGGTCGGCATAACTCTTCTGCCTGGACTGAGCCGTACAAAGCCTATCCTGAATGATCTTAACCTTATCCAAGGCATCCTGCACTAGCTCTGTACCCAGCAATCGAGCCTCTCCTGGCTCAAACCACCCAACCGGCAACCGACACCGCGTGCCATATAATGCCTCATAAGGAGCCACCTGAATGCTCGAATGATAGTTGTTGTTCTAGGCAAACTCAGCTAATGGAAAGAACTGATCCCAAGAGCCTCCAAAGTCAATGACACAGGCTCGTAGCATATCCTCAAAAATATGAATAGTACGCTCGGACTGTCCGTCCGTCTTAAGATGAAATGTTGTGCTCAACTCAACCCTCGTTCCCAACTCACACTGAAATGCCCTCCAGAAATAAGAGGTAAACTACGTACCTCGGTCAGAAATAATAGACATGGGCACACCATGAAAGCGAACAATCTCCTTAATGTAGATCTCCCTCAATCTCTCCGAAGAATAGGAAATTGCCACAGGAATGAAATACGCTGACTTGGTCAGCCTATCCATAATGACCCATACTGCATCGAACTTTCTCTGAGTCCGTGGGAGTCCAACAACGAAATCCATGGTGATATGCTCCCACATCCACTCAGGAATCACAATCTGCTGCATCAATCCGTCAGGTCTCTGATGCTCGTATTTTACCTGCTGACAATTCAAGCACCGAGCTACATATGCCAAAATATCCTTCATCATCCTCCTCGACCAATAATGCTGCCGTAAATTCTGGTACATCTTTGCGGCGCCCGGATGGATAGAATACCGGGAACTATGGGCCTCCTCTAATATCAACTCACGAAGTCCATCCACATTGGGTACACAAATACGACCCTGCATCCATAAAACTCCATCATCACCAGCTGTAACCTACTTGGAATCCCCGTGCCGGACCGTATCCCTAAGGACAGAAAAATGAGGATCATCATACTATCGGTCTCGAATATGATCAAAAAATGAAGAACGAGTAATTGTATAAGCTAGAATACGGCCGGGCTCAAAAACATCCAATATCATGAACCGATTGGCTAAAGCCTGAACATCCAAAGCAAGAGGTCTCTCTCCAACCCGAATATAAGCAAGATTACCCACGCTGGCTGACTTCCTACTCAAGGCATCAGCCACCACATTGGCCTCTCCCAGATTATATAAGATGGGGATGTCATAGTCTTTCAACAGCTCCAACCATCTCCTCTGCCTCAAATTAAACTCATTCTGCTTGAGCAAAAATTGCAAACTTTTGTGATCCGTGAACACCTCACAAGACACGCCATATAAATAATGCCTCAAAATCTTCAACGCGTGAATAATGGCTGCTAACTCCAAATAATGAACTGGATAATTCTTCTCGTGGATCTTCAAATGACGTGAAGCATATGCAATAACCTTTCCTTCCTACATCAACACTGCAACAAGTCCAACCCGAGATGCATCACAATACACAATATATGGCCCTGAACCTGTGGGCAAAACTAACACCGGTGTCGTCGTCAAGGCTGTCTTGAGCTTCTGAAAGCTCACCTCACACTCATCTGACCACTTAAATTGTGCACCCTCCTGAGTCGACCTGGTCATCGGGCTGCAATAGATGAAAAACCTTCCACAAACCGACGATAGTAACCTGCTAATGCCAAGAAACTCCGAATCGCTGTAGCTGACGTGGGTCTAGTCCAATCCTTGACTGCTGAAATCTTCTTGTGATCCACCTGAATACCCTCTGCTGATACAACATCACCCAGGAATTTAACTGAGCTCAACTAGAACCCACACTTTGAAAACTTGGCATACAACTGACTATCCTTTAGAGTCTGAAGAATGACACGAAGGTGCTGCTCGTGCTCCTCCCGGTTGTGGGATAAATCAGAAGCATCAATGAAGACAATCACGAAGGAAACAAAATAAGGCCTGAATACTCGGTTCATCAAGTCTATAAAAGCTTCTAGGGAATTTGTCAACCCGAATGACATCACTAAGAACACATAATGCCCATACCGAGTGCGAAAAGCTGTCTTAGGGACATCGGAGGCCCTAATCCTCAACTGATGGTAGCCAGATCTCAGATCGATCTTCGAAAATACCTTGGCACCCTGAAGCTGATCAAACAAGTCATCAATTCGCGACAATGTATACTTGTTCTTCATGGTAACCTTGTTCAATTGCCAATAATCTATATAGATCTTCATCAACCAATCCTTCTTCTTAACAAACAACAGCGGCGCACCCCAAGGCGAGACACTAGGCTTAATGAATCATTTATCAAGCAAATCTCGCAACTATTCTTTCAACTCCTTCAACTCTGGTGGGGCCATACGATATGGCGGAATAGAAATGGGCTGAGTTCCAGAGGCAAATCAATTCCAAAAGTCAATATCCCTGTCGGGTGGCATACCCGACAAGTCTGGAGGAAACACCTCTGGAAACTCACGGACTACGGGCACAGACTCCAAAGAAGGATCCTCAACACTAGAATCACGAGCATAAGCCAAATAGGCCAAACACCCCTTCTCAACCATGCGTCGAGCCTTCATATATGAGATAACCCTGCTGGAAGAATGACCAGGAGTCCCCCTCCACTCCAGTTGAGGAAACCCTGGCAATGCTAAAGTCACGATCTTGGCATGAAAGTCCAGTATGGCATGATAAGGCGATAGCAAATCCATCCCCAAAATAACATCAAAATCTACCATATCCGGGAGCAGAAGATCTACACTGGTCTCAAGACCACCAATAACCACTACACATGAATGGTAGACACGGTCTACTACAGTAGAATCACCTAACAGTGTAGACACATATACTGGAGTACTACGAGAATCACGAGGCATAACTAAATAAGGAGCAAAATAATATGACACATAGGAATATGTGGAGCCTGGATCAAATAAAACTGATGCATCCCTTTTGCAAACTGAAACCATACCTGTGATAACTACATCGGAGGCCTCAGCCTCAGGTCTGACTAGAATAGCATAACATCGGGGCTGGGCCCCACTAGCCTGAACTATATCCCTTGGACGGACTCCTACTGGCTGACCTCTACCTCTAGCGGCTTGGCCTCCACCTCTAACAGTCTGGCTGCATCCTAGAAAGAAATCTCACTCCCTGTCTCCTTGGCCATCTGCAATCTGATCGGCTGAGCTAGCCCCTCAATAAATCTCCTCATCCTCTCTTGCTCGGTGGGAAGTATCATAATACCATGGCTTGCCAAGGTAACAAATCTGGTCTTGTACTGAGTGACAGTCATAGAGCCCTGCCGGAGACACTTAAACTGCCTCTGTAGATCCTCTCTATGAGTGATAGGAAGAAACTTCTCCAGGAATAGCTGAGTGAACTGGGCCCAACTAAAGGCCAGTGATCCAACTAGTTTGGCCAAATAATAATCTCTCCACCAAGGCATGGCGGAACCTGACAGACGAAAGGTAGCAAAGTCGACCCTATTGGTCTCCACTATCCCCATGTTCCGTAGAACCTTATGGCAGTTATCAAAATAGTCCTGGGGATCCTCTAAAGCTGCACCGCTATATGTAGTAGTGAAAAGCTTGGTGAACCTGTCCAACCTCCACAAAGCATCAGCACACATGGCTACTCCCTCACCGGTCTGAGCCATAATACCCGGCTGAACTACCCCAGTTGGTTGAGCTACTGGAGTCTGAAACTGAGGAGCCAACTGCTCCGGAATGCGAGTAGTGGGAGTCTGGGCTCCTCCCCTAGCCTGAGAGGTGGATGGTGCTTAAGGAAGCAAACCTGCCTTAGTGACACTCTCCATGAGGCCTACTAGACATACAAGAGCATCTTGGAGTACTAGGGTGGCAATGAACCCCTCGGGGACCTGAGCTGGCCCAACCGGAACTGTTTTGGCAGGAACCTCATCAGCAAACTCCACCTGAGGCTTCGCCACTGGGCTGCTGCTCTGGCTGAGCTCTGCCACTGCCTCGGCCTCTAGCACGGCCTCGACCTCTAGCACGACCTCGACCCCTCATAAGAGCTGCAACTGAAAGCTCAGGCTTCTAATCAGTGGATGAAGAAGCACGTGTTCTCGCTATCTGTGAGAGAGTAGAATGGAAATTCAGTTAGCATTTAGAATTCAATTCGCACGACAGAGAAGAATATATGTAAAGTTAATCCTAAACTCTATAGACTCTGCGGGATAAGCAAATACGTCTCCATATCGATCCCTCAGACTCTACTAAGCTAGTCTGTGAATTTGTGTTACCTAGGCAACCTAGTGCTCTGATACAAACTTGTCACGACCCGAATTTTCCACTGTCGGGACCGTGATGGCGCCTAACATTGAACCCGCTAGGCAAGCCAACGTAGATACTCAATTGATCTTATTCCTTTATTATTACCAAATAATAGGTGAAAAGACAACACTAACATAGATAGAAGTACAAAAGGGAACAAGGTATATAAACTCAATGTATTCCTCCGTGAACTTTCACAAAAACCAAACCCAGGACTTTGGAGTCACAAACTCACGGACTATCTACGAATAATACATATAACAGTCTGAGTGAAATAGATACATCTGTTTCTGAAATAACTAGAACAAAATGCAAGGAAGTAGGAAAAGATGACAAGGCCTGCAGGCGCCTGCAGGACTACCTCGGAGTCTCCACTGGACTGAAGGCAGCAACCTCGATCTATGGTCCGTAGGGTCCTACGTCGGGATCTGCACAAAAGTGCAGAGTGTACCATCAGTACAACCGATGTACTGAGTAAGTGCCGAGCCTAACCTCGGTGAAGTAGTGACGAGGCTAGGATACGACAACCAAAGTCAACCTGTGCAGTTTAATAGTATACGGAGAAAGATAATACAACGAGAAATAAGCAGTTAAGCATAAGGGAAAAAGGGGAAACATGCTGAGGGGAGGAAATATCAAATAATGGAAATAACCAGGTAAGGCACAATTTAGATATCAATTTAAGCAACGAAATAGTAATACGAAAACAAGTGCACGACATCACCCTTCGTGCTTTTACTCTCGCCCTCACCATCAGAATTAATATATTCGGCATGACATCACCCTTCGTGCTTTTACCTCAGAATATCATGGCACGACATTATCCTTCGTGCATTATCTCTCATATGATGGCACTGCATCACCCTTCGTACTTTTACAATCACAATATCGGCACGGCATCACCCTTTGTGCATTAACATTCACTCAAAATGTGACATACGACATCACCCATCGTGCTTTTGCACTCTTCCTCACCCAAACACATCAAATGATAGCACTCCAACATAGAACATTAATAGAGTAAACAGAAAGAAACCATAACATCCCGGCAAGGGAGTCAACAGTGGAATTAATACATAACCTCATGAATGGGTGGTCGGGTTTTGGTCCGAACCTCATGTTTTGACAAAGCTGGCCCAGGGTCGATTTTTGACTTTTTTGGAAGAATTATGTAAAACCTATAATTAAGCGTTATGTATTAATTCCACTGTTGACTCCCTTGTCGGCATGTTATGCTTTATTTCAATTTATTTCGTTATTTTTTCCTTGTTGGATTGCGATCAATTGATGTGTTTGGGTGAGGAAGAGTGTAAAAGAACGAAGGGTGATGTCGTGCATGAGATTTTAAGTGAGTGTTAATGCACGAAGAGCGATGCCGTGCCGATATTGTGATTGTAAAAACACGAAGGGTGCTGTGATGCCATGATATGAGAGATAATGCATCAAGGATAATGTCGTGCCATGATATTGTGAGGTAAAAGCACGAAGGGTGAAGCCGTGCCGAATATATTGATTCTGATGGTGAGGACGAGAGTAAAAGCACGAAGGGTGATATCGTGCAGTTATTTTCGTGTTACTATTTCGTTCCTTAATATGATATCTAAATTGTGCCTTGCCTCATTTCTTCCATTATTTGATATTTCCTCCCCTCAGCATGTTCCCCTTTTCCCTTATGCTTAACTATTTTTTTTCTCGTTGTATTATTTTTCTCCGTGTATTACTAAACTACACAGGTTGACTTTGGTTGTCGTGTCCTAGCCTCGTTACTACTTCGCCGAGGTTAGGCTCGGCGCTTACTCAATACATGGGGTAGGTTGTACTGATGCTACACTCTGCATTTTGTGTAGATCTCGGTGTAGGACCCTACGTACCGTAGATTGGTGTTGCTGCCTTCAGTCCAGTGGAGACTCCGAGGTAGTCCTGCAGGCGTCCGCAGTCCTTGGCGTCCCTTCCTACTTCTTTTGTGTTCTGTTCTAGTTATTTCAGAAATAGATGTACTTATTTCATTTAGACCGTTATATGTATATTCATAGATAGTCCGTGAGCTTGTGACTCCAACATTTTGGGATTGGTTTTTGTGAAATTTCGTAAAGACTTACATTGAGTTTATATACCTTGCTCCATTTTGTACTTCTATCTATGTTAGTGTTGTCTTTTCGCATACTATTTGGTAATAATAAAGGAATAAGATAAATTGAATATGTACGTTGGCTTGCCTAGCGGGTTCAACGTTAGGCGCCATCACGGTCCCGACGGTGGGAAATTCGGGTCGTGACATATATATATTTAGTTCGTGGCTCGGTTTATTTATTTGTTTATCATTTTATTTTTGGAATGTTATTAGCCGTAAATCATTAAATTTAATTTACTCTAAATTTGTTTTTATTGGGTGGAAGAAAATAATCAAAGGAAAATAGCTAATCGAATTCTAACATTGGTTTGCCTAGAAAGTGTGGTGTTANTATGATACCAAATTTCTACCGGATCGCTTCCAACAGAGCTTCAGGGAATAAATTATAAGAACACCAGTCCTGGCCGGTACTATATTATATAGTAACCCCTAAACCACGGTCCTCCTCACAACCCTTCAACGTCCATCTTGACTAAAACGGGTCAAAATGAGGACCACCGGTTAAGTTGCCCTAACCAGGGTTTAATATTAAAATCAGTAACTGCCTGGGCTATATAGTTCCAATCCATAGCCTCATTGGGGTAATACAGTACAATTTAAGAACAAAACATGCTTGTAAATAAACTATGATGACTAAGTTTAACACTCAGATCTTTAGCCTATCATTTAGGCTAAGTAATAGTAATAAAATTATAAAATAAAAACAAATGTAAATACCTGAGACCTCCGGGATTGTGGCGGAGTGATCTTTTTTGATTTTTATAACAAGGTTTACACAGAGTTTTTACAAGACTAGAGAAGTTATAGAAGGGAGAGTGTTCGCTAATATTATGGCCGATGCATGCCTTCACTAAAGAATGAAGATCCTTATATAATGGATCAGTTCTAAAAACAAAAAAATCTAATGGCCGACATAATTAATTAGACTGCCGAAAAAGATAAAAGAAGAATACAAAATTCAAAAAAGTAAAAACAACATTATTATAAACGGACAAACTACTTTATAAAAGTAGATTCCCTTCAGTAATGGAGGGGTGCATCTCTTTATTAAATCTTGGCTTTATTACCCTTGTAATTGGTCTGTGGGACCTTCAATAATTCATATTTTGTCTTTTCTCTTGTTGTTTTTTCAAAGAAGATTCTTCCCCACTTTCCTTCATTTTTGTAAGGAATTCTTCAATTTCTTCAATATTAACGTCTGTGTTTTGACTTTTTTGAGATTCTCCTCCTGCTATACAGGCTTCTTCATCGGAAGTATTACCAATAGAGGTCATTGATATATCATCACTTATTTCTGTGCCAAAATTTCTTGCCAAATCTTCTTTATTTCTACAAAATATGACGCAAGAATTTCTCTTTGGGAAACTGCTTCTTTCTTCATTTGAAGCTTTTTAGTAACCTGTTGAAATGGAGTTAATTCATCCAATACAACATTTCTTACCTCCTTTTTGTTATAGTCTTCAATTTATTGTTGGATTTGTTAGATTAACTCTTCACCAATCAATTTCCCCTGTTGGTCTGAATGGAGTAATGTACTCCAAAATTTACTTTAAAAACTTCTGTAGAGACCTGGAATCCGTTCGTTGGTATAATCAACTTGTACATCCTATTTCATTATCCAGGGAATTGAGAATTCTATGAAAAAAAATACATGGCAGTTATGCCATCATAAAAGATATTATCTTTTTGTAAAGAAATAATTTTGGGAGATATATCTATCCATTGAGTATATAAACTCTTAAATATCGGAGGAAGTATTTCTAATGATGGACCATATGACTTCCACCATTTAAAAAACCAATTTAGAATTTGTTGGCTGAACATTAGAACCGATTTTAATGAACCAAGAATGTTTCCGATTAGGATTTTTGTAGGGAAGAGTTTTATTAAAACTTTCCACGTAGCCCAAGTAGTTAAATTTAACTGCGACTTTTTGGTCCGGATGAGTGTATTCTCTATCCTTTAAGGTATTACTTCCCCATTCATCTGAGGGTAATACCTTCTTGATAATTATTTTAGAAAAAACTATATGTCTTCTTGGTATTTGCAGGATAGAAGTATTGAATTTCAGCTGATCCTGTAGTTGAGAGTATTATCTCATAATGCATCCTGTATTTATAAGCAGGAGTAGCATATGACACTGTATCTAAATACCAAGTCATAAGCTACCATGTATTATCCTTCCATTTAAAGTCGGACTGTTCTAGAAGAATTATTAATTATTTCTTTTCCTTTTGGTTATAAACCTCAAGGTTTTCATGACTTTCCTCTGTTATGTCACGATCCCATATTCATTAAAGGCCGTGATGGCGCCGGACACCGCTGTCACGCAAGCCAACATAAAATAGTTAATTAAATTCTCATTTTAGTATTTTGAAATCATTACTTTTCATTTCATTTTAAAAAAATCAATAAAATTTACTGAGTAAATAACGATGTTTTAAAACTTTCAATTAGCAAATACATACGAAAATCATCCCAGAACCCGGTGTCACAAGTGCATGAGAAATTTCTAAGAAAAATCAAATGAAATACAACAACCGTCCAGAATACAAAAGGGACAGTAAAGAAACTACAACTCAATACTCTGAAGGAGACTCTGTTGGCTGCAAGTCGTCTCGAGAGGTGCAGCTCACCTAAGTCCCCATATTAACCATTCCACGGAGCCAAGCGGGGACACTAGATATACATGTACTTGTGCAACAATATTCACAATAAGTATATCATGAATACGAAAACAACGTGTACCCAGTAAGTATCCCGCCTAACCTCGAAGAGGTAGTGACGAGAGGTCGACTTTGACACTTACTAGAGGTCAAATTAATATAATCAAGTGTGATGTCAAACGTGGATGTTATTATCAAAAAACACATAACGGCAGGAAAGGAAAACTCCTTCCATAAGTTATAAATCCCAGTTTTTGACATCCCGGCTAACAACTCATATCTTAAGGAAATTAAAGAATTCAAATCACAGATAGTATCCAAAAAATATCATGCACAGGTGCGCCTAGGCACCCGCACATGCGGCTTTCCCAGCTCCAGCCAAATCTCGCATCTGCGAGCCATACACCGCACCCGTGACTCTCGCACCTGCGGCCCTTATTGCGCAGGTGCGATCGCACCAGACACCAGATGCTTCAGCCCTTTCTCAAACTCCAAATTCGATCCATTAATCACCCAAAATCCATTTGGGGCCGCCGGGACCCCGTCCAATCACACAATCTGTTCCAGAACATAATGCAGACCTGCTCGAGGCCTCAAATCACCTTAAACAACATCAAAATCGCGAATCGCAACCCGATTCATGCTTAATGAACTTAGAACTTCAAACATCAACATTCGATGCTGAAACCTATCAAACCACGCCCGATTGACTCCAAATTTTGCACACAAGTCACATTCAACATTGCGGACCTGCTCCAACTTTCGGAATCAGAATCCGACCTTGATATCAAAATTTCCACTTTCAGTCGGACTTCTTAAACCTTCAAATTTCTAACTTTAGCCAAATGACTCCAAAATGACCTACGGACCTCCGAATTTACTTCTGATCGCGCTCCCAACAACAAAATCACCATACAGAGCTATTCCTAGACCCAGAATCCCAAACGGACATCAATATCACCAAAATGCACTTCAACCCAGACTTATGAAATTCTTCTAAAATGCTAACTTCCACAATATACGCCGAAACGCCCCCGGGTCATCCAAAACCCGATCCGAAGACGCCCAAGTCCGAAATCATCATACGAACCTCCTGGAACCTTCAAATCCTGATTCTGAGGTCGTTTACTCAAAAATTCAATCTCAGTCAATTCTTCCAACTTAAGGCTTCCGAAATGAGAATTTTCTTTCCAATTCAACTTCGAATTTCCCGAAATTCAATATCGACCACACCTACAAATCACAATACTTGAAATGAAGCTGCACATGGCCTCAAACCGCCAAACGACGCATTAGATCTCAAAACTACCGGTCGGGTCATTACATTCTCTCCCACTTAAACATACGTTCGTCCTCGAACGTTCTAATAACTGGTCTGGAGTTGTCTGAAATTACTTTTAACACCTCGTGCACCTACCCGTGCTACCACAACCCAGTTGCGCACATTTTCTCGAATAAATCTGAAGATTTCTCCCTTTTTTACTTAGCCAAATTGGCCTTAGAGCTCAATTCCAACATCCGAAAATACCTGCTAGGCGTGCTTCCAATATATGAACACCATATCAATCACCACACGATGTACCAAAACATGAGTGCATACCTTTGCGAAATTCACACAACGAGCCACACCCTTCACATGCCCATAATAACACTCTCTGCTCATAATAGCTAATATTCCCTGAATCTGGTCTTCACAGTGCCCCCATGACACATATGTTAGTCCTGTTCTAGCTCTTACAATACCGCCACGACGGAAGAGATGTGTAGAAATTCATAACCAACTGCAGAGTTAACAATTCATTGAATCTCTCCTCTTGACTAGAATCATCACCCCATTATGAACCAAATAATGGTATTTGTTCTTTAATATGCTTCACATAATCTTATCGCACTGATCCCTGATTCAATAATCTCGTCTCGCCTAGTATGAACTGCCCAAGCAATAAACCACCCTAGATTTCTGCCAGAATCCCCTGATGCCACAATGCGCCAATAGGCCACGACTCGAACGTGATACATAAAGAAATGACTCATGAAGGGACTACTCAACTCACGTAACTTATATGAACTTGCCTCAGAAAATAGGAAGTAAAACACATAAAATAGAATATAGAGAACCGTACTCAACATCACACTGTTGCGGCATGCAACCAAATCCAAATAACATACCTGTGGCGGCATACCACCCAATCCACACATAAAATTCACATAAGGAGATACACACCGAGCTAAATTGCTCATTACCACAAAATATCGAATATCTGTCACAAGCACGCTAAGTGCATAATACTATCCCGGGGAGACTAATAGAGCCATACGCTACAAAACTCAAGACAACTGAGGTGCGATATATAATCTAAATCTCAAGTGCTATTCTGCTCACATAACATCATCACTACACGAAATCTCAACACATAGGAAATTATCAAGCCGTTTCACATCTCACGTGGCACAACATAATATTACATGACATGGACGAAGATGGAGCAACAACTAATGTTCTAATACCCCCTCCATGAGAAGCTATACAGAAATGAACACATCTGACTCATATGGAGCCCATAATCATATTTAAATCCCTCCACAGATCTCAGGCCGATTATGATCGCATCGAACTAGAATAATACCCTTATCTAGGTCCATAATAACCCACTTCTTCTCATAACGCGCAAGAACAACCTTTATAGCTGGAGCAAACTCCCAAAATCTACAACCAAATGAACCGAGCACCCTCCAGGCATAAACTCTCAAACAAGCCATCTTACCGCATCCTTCATACTTGGTTCAAACCTTCAATCAATTAAGTGAGTACATGTCACACTCATACAATATTCCCGTGGTCACGCTCCCACGACCTTCCACACGAGGTAACAAGTCTGCACATTCACACTACCGACCACAGTAATGTTGTAAAGCAATTCAAGATTTCATAACCATTATGTAAAGCCTCTTTCACAATCATCGATCTCAGGTGATGCTGAAGACAATACCAGCTTACTCTAAACATCCAAATCCCTTTTTCTTACTTATCCCAGCTCATGACATCCTTGTCCACACCGAACCGCAACTTTTATCATTACTTTCAAATTTCGTACCGCTAATTGCACCTAACATGCCAATATGCGATAGCGCCATAATTTCATTGTACCTCTTGGACCACTATTAGGGTGAACACTTCATCATATATAAACCTTTTACTTAACTCACTTCACGAGAACCATAACATCATACGAGTGAATTCTTATAATCACAAAACATGCAAATCCTCAAGTAATAGTCCATACCACCATAATCCTTCCGGGATCCACCTACACATAACATGCCATAGTACTTGGATGCCTCCAAATAAAATCTATTACGGTGGCCATCGGGCACTCGCACGCACCGCCACCAATCATATGCATAACTAATCACGCTGAGGGAGTTGATCCCTGCCATCAATATGCAAATTCCACCATGGCTAACCATCTACCTTTTCCAAATTTCCATTACTCGCGTCATTCCCAAACTCCACTTCTGCAGGACATAACTATTTCACCCGTATACCTCCAACTGAAACTGATACGACACTTAGACGCACACTCAACTTATCAACAATAGACTTCCCCCACTTTGCTCAAGCCGTAGATCAAGATAAAAAATAACTCACAATGCCCATATGCTAACACCGCCACAATACCGCAGTGAGATTCAATTAACCTTTCATAAGCTAATATAACACGACCCATCTTATACCTTAATCCAATCCGCACTCACCTTAGGGATGATGATGACTCTAAATCAACACATAACAACTCATTTCACACTCACTTTGAGTGATTCCATTCGACGAGACTACTTTGTTTCCAGACCAATGAACTGTTTCATACTCTCCTTGCACGCACATTCACATCTTCGACTGGCATACCAATTCTTATAACCCTTCCATGAACCCGAAGTCATTTCTCCCTTCTATGAACTCAAATGCTCCTCTTCACGCCGAAGATAACGTAGAACACTCCAACCATTTTTCTCTTTCCCATAATTCCGCTGCAAAAGCTCGATTCTTAACGATACTGTGGGCTTGAAATGCTTAGACACCACATTCTGACCTTCAAATTTACAAGGACCGTTGTTTCGAGTCACCCACTCTGGCTGGGTCCTGATCATAATTCACTCAACGGCTTCGCTGGCACCTGAACACCCATCTTAAATAAGCACCCGGCTGAATCACATCCCTTGTAAATTACCTCTATACTAAGCCTAAATCTTGAATCTTTATAAAGCCTAAACCTGATTCAATAAGGCCAACCTTTGCAAACATTTAAAAAATCCTATGCTCAATTACCATTCCTCTCTTCTTCCCTTAGCTGTAATAACCCACTAATATGTCGATAACCAGAATTTTGTCAGTAGATAACCATGCAACCCAATTGTAGGTGGTGGGACTCTTCCACTAAACTTGAACCTACTATTATACAACTCTGGAACCCACCAAGATTCATTCCTCGTTGCTGACATGATTTTGCACCACCAACTCATCAAACTCCTCGAAATCCTTCTGTTAGCATTTCACAAACACTCTGAGTCATTAACCACATTCTCAGATTCGACCTCTTACTAAATAGTCAATATAATTTCCTCGCATAAACTTTTCCAACCACACGACCGCTAATATGCTCACAGGAGATAACCCACTTGTGGAAATTACATGCCGACATCCTCCAACGTCACTTCATGGAGAATAATCACTATGGCTTCGATACCCCATCCTAAGCCCATTCTCATTCACCAACGGCATCAGTCCGTTCACTTCTTATGGACATCCACTAAATGTGCGGCCATATCTTCCAATTTAAAGTTGCATTGCATCCTTCTTCTTATCAAGCACTCCTTCTTGCATCCAATCTCCTGTTGTAATAGCCAACATTCCAATTTAAGCCCGTGGACCCAATCACCGTCCACTATAACTCTCACATCACTCCAAACGTTTCCTCAAGCTGTGCATCTATCTTACCACATAACTCATATGCTACACTCCCACTCTCACACTTTAGTCAAATTCACTCCTTTAAGAAACTACTTGACTTTCGTTTCTTACACCTGGCCTTCTAGTAATTTAACCATTGCCTGACACTTCCCACATGTCTTTTCGCATCGTATGCTGCCTAGTTGTTGCCTTATACCAATATCTATCTCTGTATTACTTGAACCAACAGGTCTCTACCACCTTAAACCTTTTCGAAGATCATCTTTCTCGAGCCGCCAACATTGAAAACACTGGTCCGATCCTAAAACACCAGACATCGCGATCTCTGATATTCGCTTCTTCAATACTACTTTATAATACTCTGACCCAATGCAACCGAAGAAACCATAGCACTGGCGAACTTAACACATTCTATTCGATCAAAGAAGACGATATCACATCACAAATGAATATTCCACCTCACTTGAAAACACCCAATCTCATTAATCTATCAACCCGAACCTGATCATTTATAGTCCAATTGTCTTTCCTACGCCAGAATCAAAGTACTGAAATCTCGGAATCCCGCTCTGAGAAGACCTCCTTTCAAGTCATTTGTTGCCCCGACATATGAGCAAGCATCCTACCATCACATCAATACCGTGTGATAACCAATCATAAGCATCATAGAAAATCTGCGCATAGCCTAAAAGCACTCAAAAGTGCAGCTATCGAGCTGAAATGACAGAATATCCTTCCACAAGGCAACGACAATAGCCCAAGTACTACGCAGGGAGAAACATCCCGCACCTCATCTATAGTACCATTAAAATTCCTCAAATTCCCGACTTGTAGCAAGCCCTACGCGACGCGTAAGATTGAGTAGGAAGAAACGTAGGCATAATCCTCAAAGTAATCCAATCGCACAATGAGGAATCAAGAAGAGAAGTACTCCTAACAGCCCTGTAGCCTCTCAAAGATAAGTACAGATGTCTTTGTACAGATCCACAAGACTCTACTAGACTTGCTCATGACTCGTGAAACCTAAGGGAACCTAGTGCTCTGATACCACGTTGTCACGATCCCATATTCATTAAAGGTCGTGATGGCGCCGGACACCACTGTTAGGTAAGCAAACATAAAATAATTAATTAAATTCTCATTTTAGCATTTTGAAATTGTTACTTTTCATTTCATTATTAAAAAAATCAATAAAATTTACTGAGTAAACAACAATGTTTTAACAATTCAATTAGCAAATACATCCCAAAATCATCTCAGAACCCGGTGTCACAAGTGCATGAGCAATTTCTAAGAAAAATCAAATGAAATACAATAATCATCCAGAATACAAATGGGACAGTAAAGAAAGTACAACTCAATACACTGATGGAGACTCTACTGGCTGCGGGTCGTCTTGAAAGGTGCAGCTCACCTAAGTCCCCAAATAAACCATGCCACGGTGCCAAGTGGATCCACTAGACAAACATGTACTTGTGCAACAAAATGCACAACAAGTGTAGCATGAGTACGAAAACAACGTGTACCCAATAGGTGTCCCGCCTAACCTCGAAGAGGCAGTGACGAGAGGTCGACTTTGACACTTAGTAGAGGTCAAAGTAATATAATCAAGTGTGATGTCAAACATGGATGTTATTATCAATCAACATATATGTCACTACCCAAAATCCTAAACCGGCCGTGATGGCGCCTATCGTGGAACTACGCTAGCCAATAATCACATAATTACAGTTTCTTTCTAAAATCCCAACCATTTTCAACATTTCATAAAGTATACAGAATTTCTGAATTCATTAGGCAAAATAAATAGCTAAATAGTCTAAACCATCCCAAAAATCCGGAGTGAACATGTCATAAGCATTTAAGAAACATACCAACAAGTCTACTATTATAATACAAAACCTGCGAACGAATAGTTAGATACAACAAAAGAATGGAAAACAGAGATGTTGCGGATGCTGAACATCTACCTCTATATCCCGAACTCCGGCTCCGCACGGAATAGATGGCTAACGCGCAGTATCAGCACCTGTATCTGCACACAGGGGTGCAGGGAGTAATGTGAGTACGCCAACTCAGTAGTAATGAAAATAAATCAAGTCTAAGCGGCGAGAAACACATTAAAATCAATATCATCAGTTCACAATATGCACAACCTTTCTTTCGAACAGTATATACATAAATATATATGAAATGATCATACCTTAAAACCAACTTCAGAAAAATCCTTTGAAAAATGTGTTTTCAAACAATTTCAGGAATAAAAATAACCGAAGGATTTAGTGTAAAATGAAATAAATCATAAGTAGCCCCTTGGGCAAAAACATGAATCATAAATCGCCCCTCGGGCAGAACACCACTCGGCACCTCACATCCACTCAATATCAGCCCCTCAGGAAACCTCACTGTCAGTCATGCCTCCCAATCAGTCATCACTCGGCACTCAGTAGGTACCTACGCTCACTTGGGGTGTGTACAGACTCCGGAAGGGCTCCTTCAGCCCAAGCGCTAATATCAAGCCATCTCGTGGCGTATCATATCCTCACAATCAGGCCCTCGGCCTCACTCATTCAGAACCTCTCAAAAGCCCCTCGTGCGTATCAGTAAAACGGGGCACTCGACCCAAAACATCATTTTTAAATCTCAAAATATTGTATATCAGGCTGAGTTTCGAAAATAGTTAAGCGCAATATGAGTGAGTGTAAATCATAAATCAACAGTGAGGAAATAGCAGTAAAAACCCCCAAGGGGAAAGTCGGCACGAGGCCCCAAACACGGCATATAGCCCAAATATATCAATAGTCTTTATAACACAGTTTAACATATGATTAGAGTAAATACGCAACTCAATAGTTTCCGCGGAGAGGACCAAGCCCAATCCAAAAATCAGTGCGCGCCACATACTCGTCATCAAACATGTGTGTCATGCTAAAAACAGTGAGAAATATGAAGTATGGGGTTTCATACCCTCAGGACAAGATTTATAACCATCACTTACCTCTACCGGGCGACAATACTAATCTGCGATGCTCTTGCCCCTCAAATTGGCTCCCGATTGCTCTGAATCTAACCAAAACTAGGTTAACATCATCAATACACGGTAAAGGAACAAACCCACAATCGAAAACTATCAATTTATACAAAATTCTCGAAATTCGGCCAAACCCGAGCCGTGGGCCCACGTATCAGAATTCGATAAAATATACATCACTATAAACCTCGTCCTCCCACGATTCTACCCATACCGAGAACACCAAAATTTCCTATCAAATCGCCAAAAGAATTTTCCAAACCTCCTCCCATTTTTCCAAACTTTTTCTACTTTAATTCTTCAAATTAAAAGCCTAATCCGAACAAAATAGCATAGACACGACTTTTATAATCCGGGAACTTACCTCCACTGAAGACCCTCAAATTCTTTCTTCAATTAGCTATCAAACAAGCTTCACCCTCATGCAACAATGGAAGAATAACAAAAATATCGCGAAGGCACTCATTTATACTGTTCTGCCCAGTTAATCTGCACCTGCGGACCTTTCCTCACACCTGCGGACCCGCACCTACTGTCCAAGGTGCGCACCTGCAAAATCCCACTAACAGTCCAATTCTCGCACCTGCGGCGTCACAGGTGTGTCCAATTTTTCGTACCTGCGGATTCCTCCTGTCTGGCCTATTTTCGCACCTGCGGCGTCGCACCTGCGGCTGTCCATCCACAGTTGCGGCCACACCAGCAGCTATATGGTTCAAATTTCCCAAGTCCGAACCTCCGCTAACCATCCGAAATCAATCTCGACCCCCTCGGGAACCCAACCAAAAATACCAACACACCCCATAGCATCATTCAAACTTAGTGGAGCCTTAGTAACACCAATAACAACATGAAAACACCAAAATTATATCAAATTCAAACCTATAAACTTTGAAACTTCTAAATTTCGCCAATGATGCCGAAACATACCAAAACAAATACGATTGACATGAAAATTTGCACACATATCCAAAATGACATTACAAACCTGCTCCAACTGTTGGACTTCCATTCTGAGCCCGATAGCCTATTTTCCATTGCAGACCGGAAATCGTAAAAAAACTAACTTTCTCAAATTCAAGCCTAATTCTACATCGGACATCGGACATCAAAACTTCATTTCAAAAAAAATCCTAAGTTCCAAATCACCTAACGAATCTATATGAGCCATAAAATCCGCATTCCAAGGTTGTTTACCAATAAGTTAACTCCCAGTTGAACTTTTCAACTATGAAGCTAATTTAAGAGACTATGTGTCTCAATTCTCACCACGACCACTACGAATCCCAACCAACTGACCCAACCCAACATAAATAGTCTAAGAAAAATATGATAAAGCAGAAACGGGGGAAACATGGCTAATCTCACGGAACGACCTGCCTGGTCGTTACAATATAACAACAAGAAAGGACAACTTCTTCCATAATTTATAAATCCAGTTTCCCTCATCTCAGCTAACATCTCATATCTTAAGGCAATTAAACAGTTCAAATCACAGATGGTATCCAGCAAATATCATGCGCAGGAAATGCCGAGGGTCGAACGGCCCGAACCAACTTAAATGTAAATTGTGCACTGTTGAAGGGTCAAACGGAGCGAAACATAGATGCATCTATTAACCTATCGTGGCGTACGCCCCGCTCCCATGAGAGTAGTGGAAGAAATTACATCGCTCATGGAATATAAATTGCGAAGCGGTCACACATAATCATACACATTCAAACAGTCCACCCCGACTACATCGGCAAAACAAGTACCCAAGAAAATGACAATTTCTCTTTTAATGGTCACAAAGATAGTATTTAAATCTTTTCTAGAAATTCGTTTGCCAATTTCTTTAAGGTTTAAAAATCTTTAAATTCATCAGTAAAGTTACAAGTACGGAAAATAAAACATGCTTTTGTGTCCTAGACTACCCGTACATAAGCAGAATAGTAGCTATGCACGAACTCTCGTCACCTCGTACGTATGTATCCCCCATACACAGTAGCACATATTTAATTATTTAACATATGGGGGCAATTCCCTTTTCCAATGTTAGAAAGGAGACTTACCTCGCTCCGAAGATTCATAACCAGCTTCCAAGCCCTTCCGATGATTTAAATTGATGCACAACGCCCCAAAACTATCCAAATAACGGGCAAACCAATGAAAATATAGTCTAATACTTATAACAATTCAATTTATATAAATTCCAACTCCGCACCGAAAGTCTATAAAATAACCCTCGGGCCCACGCACCCGGATTTCCAAAATTTTTCAAAGATAAAGATTACCCATAACTTTACGAACTCAAATATATAATCCTCTTTCAATTTCATGCCCAAGTTCGTGGTAAAATCCAAAAAATACAAATTCTAGGCCTTTCTTGAAAAATCCCAAATTTCCATAAATTTTCATGTCTAATCCATGTATAATCGAAATATTTAACCCAAAATGGGAATAGATCACTTACCTTATGGAAGATGCCGAAAATGCCACTCCAAATTTGCTCCAAAATGTCCTTTCTTGGAAGAAATGAAGTGCAAATGAGACAAGACCTCGGTTTAAAATAACACACTGTGCAGCCCCGACATTCGCACCTGCGGCCTCCAGCCTCGCACCTGCGCGCCCGCAGGTGCACCCGAGCACCCGCACCTGTGGCTTCCCCAGCTCTAGCCAAATCTCGCATCTGCTAGCCATACGCCGCATCCGCTACTCTCGCACCTCTGGCCCTTATTGCGCAGGTGTGATCGCACCAGACACCAGATGTTTCAGCCCTTCCTCAAACTCCAAATTCGATCTGTTAATCACCCGGAATCAACCCGAAATCTCCGGGACCCCGTCCAATCACACCAACATGTTCCAGAACATAATTGTCACAATCCTAATATCCCACTGCCAGGACCGTGATGGCGCCTTACATTGAACCCGCTAGGCAAGCCAGTGTTAATATTTATTTACCTTATTTATTTAATTTTAACCGATAACAGGTGATGTGAAAATCAGCAGAAATAAAAGTGCAGAAGAAAACAAAGTCTAACAACTTCATTAAATGCCATTACGAGAAACAAAATACTAAACCCAGAATTTTGTCTCACAACTTCACGGACTGTCTATGAATACTATATATAAAGGTCTGAACAAAATAAATACATCTGTCTCTGAAATAAGAAGAAGATAATGGAAATAAATTAGGAGGGGACGCCAAGGCCTGCGGACGCCTGCAGGACTACCTCGGAATCTCCCAATTGACTGAAGGCGGCGTCCTCACTCTAAGGTCCTTAGGGTCCTATACCGGGATCTGTACAAAAGCGTAGAGTGTAGCATCAGTACAACCGACCTCATTTACTGAGTAAGTGTAGAGCCTAACCTCGCCGAAGTAGTGACGAAGCTAGGACACGACAACAAACTAAATCTGTGCAGTTTAATCATATACGAAGAAAATAATAACAACAACAATTAAGCAGCTAAACACAAGGAAAGGGGAACATGCTGAGGGGAGGAAATATCAGCCAACAGAGATAAGCAGTAAAGCATGAAATTAGATATCAATTTAAACAATAGAAGTAACATCACAAAAACAAGTGCACGGCATCACCCTTCGTGATTTTACTCTCATCCTCACCAAATAATAAATAGAATGCACGGCATCACCCTTTGTGCTTTTACTCTCATCCTCACAATAAATCAATAGAAATGGCACGGCATCACCCTTCGTGCTTTTAATATCATAATACGGAACGGCATAACCCTTCGTTCTTTCACTCTCATCCTCACAAAATAATAAATAGAATGCACGACATCACCCTTCGTTCTTTTACTCTCATCCTCACAATAAATCAATAAAAACGGCACGGCATCACCCTTCATGAATTAACAATACAAACAACAATAATAGATCCACAACGTCCCGGTAATGGAGCCAACAGTAGAATAAATATCATCCCAGCAAGGGAAACAACTTTAACCAATCTCACTTAGTTTCTTAACTCTACGTAGTAATTGTTAACTTTAACTGATATTCAACAATGGTCAATACCAAATAAATACCACCAACATGGATAATTATCAAATTAAACTCAAGTAATGTTTGATGAAAAATCACAGAAGTAACAATATTCGACTCACAACATGCTTGACACCAACGTTTAGATACTCGTCACCACACCTATATGTTGCACATTATACTAACACGTAGCAAATAAGACACAATACCTATTCCCTCTAGCTAAGGTTAAGCCAAACACTTACCTCGAATTCCACAACCAACTCAAGCCTCAATTACCGCCTTCCCTTTAGAATTCGCCTCCAATTTCAATTGTATCTACACATAATTAGCTTAATAATATCAATAAATGCTAAATAATTCAACCTAATGCTTAATTATGAGTTTTCTATCATTCTTCCCAAAAAGACAAAAATCTACCCCGGGCCCGCTTGGTCAAAACACGAGGTTCGGACCAAAACCCGATCACCCATACACCCACGAGCCCGAATATATTATTAGTTTCGGAATCCGACCTCAAATCGAGGTCTAAATTCCCAAATTTGTAAAATCCCTAATTCTCCTAAAATCCCTAAATTTCTACCCTTATAGAACAAGATTTTGGCCTAAAAATCTAATGAGTGTTAATGGAAATGAAGAAAATGAGATTACAAACATGAACCTATGATTTGGTGATGAAATCCCTCTTCAAAAATCACCCAAAGTCGGATGCGTTCACATAGCACTACCTCCATTGGCCTTCGCGATCGCGTGCCTTTGGCCGCGTTCGCATTGGGTTGTCCTGAGTTCCCTCACCATCCCCCTCCTAAGCTATGCATTCGCGTACAAGGGGTGGCGTTCGCATAGGGCAGCCTCCCAGTGCTCCGCGTTCGCACCTCGACCTATGCGTTCACATAGAACAAACCCAGCCCCAAACCCAGCCCCTTTTACCCTTCATGTTCGCGTGGGTGACCATGCGTTCGCATACCACAAAGTACCAGACACCAGATACAACAATTACACCAGATTTTTCAAAGTCCAAACCACTCCGACACTTATCCGAAACATATCCGAGCCCTCGGGGCTCCAAACCAAAAATGCACCCAACCCCAAAAACATCCTACGGACTTACTCGTGCGATCAAATCGCCAAAATAACATCTTAAACAACGAATTTAACATAAATACCAAAGGAAAATCTAGAGAACTTTCAAAGTTTCAATTTTCACAACTACGGGTCCAAATCAAGTCAAATGACCTCCGTTTCTTACCAAATTTTACATGCATCACTCAAATACTATATTAAACCCGTACCGGTCTCCAGAACCAAAATACGGGCCTGATACCATCAATTTCAAATATAAGCAAATTTCCAAAAACTCTTATAATTTTAGTAAAACAATTTCTTTCAAAAATTCATTTCTTGGGCTTGCGACCTCAGAATTCAATTCTGGGAAAACGCCCAAGTCCAATATTTACCTACGGACCCTCTGAGACCGTCAAATCACGAGTTCAAGCCCGTTTACCCATAATGTTGACCGAAGTCAACTTAAATTTTAAAGGAAAAATTAGCGTTTTTCTCAGTTGTTCATATAAAAGCTTTCCGGATATACGCCCTGACTACGCACACAAAATGAGGTGAGATAAAAGGAGGTTTTCAATGCCTCGGGACATAGTTTTGACTTCTAAAACAGGAGATGATCTTTTGGGTTATCACATTCTCCACCTCTAAAACAAACGTTCGTCCTCGAAGGAACATAGAAAAGTACCTGAATAGGGGAAAAGGTGGGGATACCGGCTCCGAATATCGGACTCGAACACCCAGGTAGCTGCCTCGGCAGGCTGACCTCGCTACCGTCTCCTCCTCATCGGTCAAATCCTTGTCCAACTGGACACTTCTGAAGTCTAACAAATGGGATGGATCGCTGTGATACTTCCGAAGCATAGACAAATGAAACACTGGATGCATAGTGTGAACAACTAATTTTTCACCACTCAAATTATATATTATTTTAGTGTAAATATTCTTTTAGGTCTAATCTTAATACTTTAAATTTTTATCTTACTCTTCATAGGTTTTATTTAAGAAAACTAAACAAAAAACTACAAAAATATTCACAATCTTAGAATATAAGATTTGTTCCTATGTTTAAATAGAAGAAGATATATATATATGTATATATATATAAACTTAGTTTCTTCTAATTTAAATGTAAGTTATAACAGTATTTTTCTTAGTATAATTTAAATTATAGTGTAAATATTGGTTTATTTTAATTTATTTCATTAGTTTTCTTTAAATCTAAAAGTAGGTTATATATATATATATATATTATATATATATATATAATAATAATAATAATAATAATAATAATAATAATACCCAACTTCCCCACTTCCCCACTTCACTCATGTCTCACCCCCACTCCTTCACATCTATTCTCCACTTCCCCCACTCATCTCACTATTAAGCAACACAACTCTATATAATAATATTTTTTACACATTAAAAAAAGGGGTAGACCCCTAAGAACCAAAAAACGGCACCTCCCCTTTTGGAGCTCTTCTTCTTCATATTTAACCTCCATTGAAAAGAGAAACGAATGCCCCCTCTGAATTCTGAAGCTAGTAGCAGAAACAACCAAAGGAAAGATCTCTGCACAGCCGCACAACAACTTCTCCACCCCTCTCTTAATCCGCCACCCCTATAAACGAGCCTCGCAGCAAAGAACACGCACACATGCATTAATGGAGGGAACCGATAGTGAGAGAACGAGAGTAAGAGGGAGGCGACGAGTTTCAGTCTAAAAAATCGATTGAAAGTTGCTGTCAAGTTTGAGGTCATAGTCAGAGGTTTCCGGGGAGTTTCATGGTTCCATTCGAGGTCGCCGGCGCAGTTTCTGACCCCGTCGAGGTCCCGTGCAGTTAATGAGTTTTGTGATTCAGAGCTGTTAAGACCTTTGATTTGGATTTATGTACTTTTGTATTTGGAGGTTTGCCGATTATATAAGGGGTCGATTTACTCCCTTTTTCTCTTAATTTTAATGTCGTCTTTGCGAATCGAAATATGATGCTGGCCTTTCTCTTATTTCTTTGGTTTGTTGTGAATCGAAGTATGGGCTCTGTTTTCTTTCATTTTAATGAATGCAATTCTTAAATCTTGACTGTTGCGGAAATTTTCTGATCTTTGTTCTAAGCTAGTGTCAAATTGACATTTTGTTGGAATTTCTCGTTGTCAACAGTCATAGTAGTGTATCTAGTAGTATGATTTTCTCTTTTTCTTTCCAAATAACTTTCTAAGCTCCCTTAAAATACTGCCGATCTATATTTTCGTTAGTTTTGGTTCAAGTTTGCCTTTTGTCATTATCTATTACATTCTTTTGGTTGAAAAACGTTAGTAACTTCAGGCATGCTCTTAATTAATTAAATTACCATGATTGTGTATACGTTCGAGTGATATAATTACGATTTTTTTAAAAAAATAAAAATAAAATCAAGGTACGCGTTCGCGCGACTTTGTTCAAATTTTCTTAAATAATTAAGTGCGACCAATTGTGTACACGTACGCGTTACATGATTTAAGCGCCAATTTTCAGAATAAAACAAAGGTTCGCGTTCGCGCGACTTTGGATAAGTTTTTCTTAAATAATTAAGCATGAAAAATTGTGTACACGTACCCGTGACATGATTTAAGCGCCTATTTTCAAAATAAAATGAAAGTACACGTTCGCGTGACTTTGGCCAAATAATTCTAATATTAATTAAAGGCTATTAATTATGTACACGTACGCGTGACATGATTGTTAGCGCACTAATAAAATGAGTACACGTACGCGTGACTCGTCTCAGGATAATTTCTTAAAAGCGGTAATAGGCAAAAATATACATATAGGTCCTAGAAATGAGTAATTAGACAATTGAAGCCAAGTATGAATCACTAAGCGACCGTGCTAAAATCACGGAACTCGGGAATGCCTAACACCTTCTCCGGGGTTAACAGAATTCCTTATCCGAATTTCTGTGTTCGCGGACTGTAAAACAGAGTCCATTTTTCCTCGATTCAAGATTTAAACCGGTGACTTGGGACACCATAAACTATCCCAAGTGGCGAATCTGAATTTTAAATAAAATAATCTCGTTTCGATTGTCACTTAAATTGGAAAAACTCCCTTATTAGCCTTACGGGGTATTGAAAAAGGAGGTGTGACAGCTCTGGCGACTCTGCTGGGGAAAACAAACCTAGAATCTCTGGTTCAGGGTTTAAGAATTCGAGCTTGTTAATGTGATTTTACTTGGCTTTATTAATTGTGATATTACTGTATTTTTGTGCGCACAATGTGCTCAATGTTATTTATTTACTGCTTTGATATTTATTTGAACTGTATTTAAACTGCCTTCTTACGCCTCCTTTCTGAGTCTTCTAAAAATTGGTGCACACGTTCGCGTGGCCCGCCTTTCTGTTAGAGGTCATACCAAGTAAGAAATACGGGGATGGACTAGCCACTAGGCCGGATAGCCTTTCGTGCTATCGGTACGTCGCTCCCACTCCGACTCGGGTTGTCCGCTCGGGTAGCCAAGGTCTAGAACAAAACCTCAGGTTTAACCCTAGAATGACAAAACCTCATGCCGGATCCCTAGTAGGAACGATTATCTGCATCATGTGCATTTTGACTTAGGGGACTCAACACAGGGGTTGGGTCCGTCTAGGACAGGTGTACCCGAAACAAAAAGACCATCCTGATGCATCCTACTTGCTATATGTGCATTATTTGTCTCGGTTTGTTGTTGACCGGCTAAAGAAAGAAAGAAAAATAATAGAAAAACCAAGAGTGTGGAAATATAGAAATTTACCAGTGTTTTGTAAAAAAAACCTAATATTTGAAAAATACCTCGGAGCTCTGTCAAAATGTTTCGAAAAAAGAGAAGAAATTCAAAATAAGTCAAAATAATTTTTCTTTAGTTATGTCAAAACATTACGAACTACGCGGGTCTGATTCTCACCGGATGTGAGATACGGAGGGAACCTCCATAGGGTTCGGCCCCGTTTTTACAAAAAATAACTAAAAAAAAATATGTGTCTAGTTTATTTATTTATTTATTTATTTATTATTATTATTTTTTCTCTCTCTCTTAATCGAAATAAATAAATAAATAAATAAACAGACCCAGCTTCGGTTAATCTCCAATTGTTTTTGTCGGAATAGCCTTAGAACATCTTCAGAATTGTCGAAGGGTTGTTTTCGTAAGAACAGACATGTCTGTCAATTGGTCATCAGTTTTACCATCATCCCCGACCCTAAAGTTATCTTTGCAAATACAAAAGGGTCACAATTTCAAAAATAGCCCCCTTTTCGTTGATTTTTCTTAAAATTGAG
>ML389448.1:0-31590 GCA_005239525.1 Nicotiana knightiana
TGTTTCTATGTGTCCCCAATCCCCATTGTCCCTGAGTGAAATCTATGCTTGAATGTGTTGAACATGTGCGAGTTGTTTGCTGCTTTTCCAAAGATGTTTACATTATATTAAAGTTGTTTCATTACTGATCAACACCTTTTCAGAAAACTTAATTATTCACTGAATCAATTCAGTATTGTTTTGAGTCAAAACCTTTTCAATTCGATCTCCTGCACTTCACTTGATTCCTAGACCTTTAAGTTCTTCTCCCTCAGTGTGAGCACTGCTTTGGGACCTTGAGTTCCCTCTGAACTCTGACACACTGAGGCTGGTATTTCTACACTGCACATGTTTAACTCCTGGTTACTAAGTCTGGGTGTGAGGGTTGCCCGGGAGCCCTTGAGGTCCTTAGGGAACTTTGACACACCCGGACGGTGAAAAGGCTATGAATACCATATGGCAATGAGGTTTAGAGGATTTGGGCCTAATTGAAGGCTCCCTATAGAATAACTTCTTATTTTTCACTCCTGGTTGTGTAATTCATAATCCTTGGCCTGTAATAATTTGTAAATAATTTTGGGGCTAGATAGTGAAACGGGAGGGATAACTATGCATGCCTAGCTATTAAAAGGGTAGAAACCATGCTTAGGTTTTTATTCCCTATATGTGCAATAGAGATCCTGTGTAGGTTCATGTGTCCATGCATTAGATATCATGCTACTCGGGATTTATGTATATTGTATTCAACATATCATCTACGCTTAGAAATCCTGCCTATAGGATAAATAATAACAATAAAATAAACTGCTATTACGTGATTCTGTCCATGTAAACATGTTCTGAAACTTCATCAGAAGTCCTGTCCTAGGATAAATAAACTGCAATCATGTCTCACCACGCCTGCGCACTTAGAGATCCTATTTCTAGGTAAGTAATATTAACAAGATGTACTCTTGCTATTCCTGAAATGGTGCATAATGTTGTGATTTTATGTGCAATTAGAAATCTTGTTTAGGTTATTATGCATCATGCCGCATTAGACATCATGCTATAGGATCATACTCATTTAACTGCACTTATTCTAAATACAGATATCTAAAACAGTCCCCTATTCTAAACAACTGGTAATTAGTCCTTGCACATCTTCAACACCTAGAATTGCATGTTATTAGCTATAATCAACCTAGAGTAACTATTGCATGTTATCCTACACCTAGTCAAACCTTAGGTAATCAACTTAAAAAATAAAACCAGAATTGTCCTTTGTGATTAGTGTTCAACTGTCAGCATGCTTAAAACCGGTAGGCAAGTCTTATTAAGACATCCTCTCTGAGTTATGCAATAAATTTGTCTTTGTTATTATCACTTAAACACTATGTGTAGGATCTGAATCTGGACCTTAATTTTGTATGAGACATGATGTTTATGTGCACTGTTTGTGGAGGTCTTTGAGCCCTTTCATGTTTATGTGCTACCCCCTTTATCTGCAGTTGTACTTGTTCATTATATGTCACCTTAGCATTTTCACCTTTAAAACCTGAGGGTCTGCCTAGAACCTCCTTTAGGATAGGAGTCCTAATTTCCTCCAGGACTGATAGGAAGGGACGGGTAACATCATGCAATAGAGGTCGAGACCAACACTCGATTTAGTTGCTTTCACGGGGTGGGAAAGGGTAGAATATGGATATGATGACCAGTGCGCTAATACCACGTGTAGCCCCTCTTCGAGGAGTGATTATCGGGTATTGCATTGATGTGATCCATATTATTATTAACCTAGGATACCTTTTATATGCTTAGATTGTAATCCTTTCAAAAGCTAATCTTCTTTACTGTTTTCAAACATCTGCATGCTTAAGACTTAAATCCCCTCTTATTTGAGCATTTATTTATTTGTTTGCTAAGCCGTACAAATTCACATAAATCATTTGGTAGGGAACCACACTTGTGGATCCTAAGGGGTTCCTAACACCTTCCCGTAGGATAATTTCAAGCCCTTACCCAATCTCTGGTTAGTAATGTAGTTGTAATTGAACCTCTTAGGTGCCCTAACGCACCGTTAAAATCGTTAGGTGGCAACTCTTCAAAATATGCAAATCCCTTTACCAAAAGGAACGAGTTGTCTCAAGGCATGTCATAAACCCCTTTCAACCGGGCACCGAAAAGGGGGGCGATAATTATTTATCTTGATTTAAATCCAAGGTTGTTTAGCAGAAATTGTATGCCTCCAATTATAGCTAAACCATTGGTTATGAGAATAAAACTCCCAGATAGAAATTTGGTATGAGGTGTATTATTTAATATACAACAACACTTGTACGCATCTAGCCAACAAGTTATTAAAAATTCTCCCTGTCACAATTGGTTCAGGGTCAAGAACTAAATAATTTTCATCTAGAAATATAGATGTGCTATATGATTTAATTATGCCACCACAATGCACAAGATGAGTTCCTAAAGAAGGTTGGGAAATGTATTGGTGATCCCAGCATTAGGAGGAGAAAATGGCAGCTGAAAAAGTAATCATGGAATGAATTATTATGAGTGTACCTAGATCCTCGTACAAGAAAATGTGAACTTGACTTTCAAGTGATAATTCATTTGTAAAATATTACCAGGCGTATTTGTTGACCCAAAGCTAAATGTTATATTTCATCTGCTAATGCTCCAAATAGAATAAAGTCTATGATGGACATAGTCTATGGAATGCATGAAGCGTAATAGACTAATCGTTCCAAAGATCAAACTCCTTGAAGAAGGAGAGGAGCAAATGATAAAGATGGTCATACTAAGGAGGCAAGTGCTCTGTAATAGCACCATGACATAACACTTTATAAGACTTCATGGAAGATACTCAGGTACCTGAAAATAATGAGATCTCGATAAGTTATGTCTTTATTGTGGGATGATGGAACCGATATAAAATGATCATCGATGGTATTGTTGATATAATGTGGCGCTCAATATTTTTAAATTGACGAGGATCTTGAGCTCAAATATGTCATGGAATTTGGATAGATAAATGATTGGTCAATGAAAAATACGCAATCAAGATTGACTTCACTTGGAAAACGTAAAGTTTTGGACTTATAGTCCCAACACCTGAAAGTATAAAGCAGTGGGGTGGCACAAGATTTTACGTAAATGTCATGCCATTGATTATATGGAAACATGTTCCCTTGTGGTGGATACAGTTGCTTTCAGATTTTAGTCTGGCAATACCTAGTAAATTTGATATGCGTATATAAAAATCATTGAAGGATTTAAACTGTTCTGAAGCATATTAAGGTTCCCAAGAAATTTATTAAATAAAGTTTCAACAAATTTTTATGTGGATTAGAGCAATCATGGCGCACATGATTTATTTTTGTATCTATTGCAATTGGTGCACTATATATCTCGCTAGAACCATGAGTATAACAATATGCTAGCGAGATATAGTTTTATTCATATATGAAGATATTGGAATACTATTAGTATTATATTGCAAAAGAAATCATTGATATAGATTTGTTTATTCTAACAATACTGTCAAGATTTTGTTGGTTATGTAAATGCAGGCATTTTCCTGAAGTTCGTTCTTCAAACAATCTATTCGCATGTGCCGATTGCCATATTAAGATTTCTACAACGCAGTTAATTGTTGATACTTATTCAAGTCATGCCAAGATAAGCAACTGATAAAGTAAGTGACGCAACATACATGTGACTTTTATTTGAAGAGAAGATTCCAATAATATTGAAGATGATGTTGTTTGCATAGCTCAATTGAAAGAAGGATATATCGAAGGAGGCATAATAAAGCAAATTTCATCACAGTTCTTTTTCAGACGCATGATCTTCAACAGACTGGTGAAATTGATATTCAACAAATTCGTTCATGTGATAATTTCACTGATATGTTCACTAAGGCATTGCCAACCTCAATGATTGAGAAGTTGAAATACAAGATTGAATGCATTGCCTTCATGAAATAAAGTGATGTTTTCATCAAGGGGAGACAAATACACATTGTACGCTTTTTCCCTTGGCTAAGTTTTTATCCCACTGGGTTTTTCTGGCAAGGTTTTTAATGAGGCAGCAAGTACTGTTACAAGATATGTGTACTTTTTTTCCTTCACTAGGATTTTTTTTCACGGGATTTTTTCTAGTAAGGTTTTAACGAGGCACATTATCTATAGACATCCAAGGGGGAGTGTTATGAGATATTATATTGTGTAATGGATGTCTATAACTCCTAAAGAAGTTACTCCCACTACTCTTCTCCATTAACTTCCCACTACTTCTTACAATTATTGTTATAACTCTCACGCCTCCATAACCCCCTCCATGATCTTCCCCATTGATCTAAATGGTTAATACCATGTTTATGACATCCCTTTGTATTACCTCAATGTCATCCTATAAATAGAGGGTTTGAGCATCACATTATATACACTTGAATACATGGAAGAAATAAGAATCTCTCCTCTCTTTCTCTCTATATCTCTTATCTATTTTCTTGTTTTATGCTTTGAGTTTAGTTTCTTAACACTATATTATATTAAAAGTGAGAGTCTTGAAATCAAAAAGTCAAATTACTTAAATGCCATTAATTTATTTTATTTTTAAAAAAAAAACTATATATCGTATCAATTTTTTAATCAATAAAAAAAACTAAAATAACTAAACCTAAACTCTCTTCATTAATAGTCACAACCATTTAGATGCATAACTCCTTAGTATATATACCTATTAGCATGTATCAATAAGAGTCTGTCATGAATCTGTTATTGTGGGTAACATTTTCTTATTAGGTGTGAACAATGAAATTAATTGATAGTCCGATTTAAGTTGTGATTAACAAAATAAGGTTAAACTGCATCCTATTCATCTTCATATGTAAATATTTTTTCCTTCCTTTAATGCTGTCAAGGACAAATTATGTAACTTCCTGTCTTATTTTCATTATTTTGCTTAACGCTTACACCATTTCAGTCCAACCTCCATTATTCTTCTGAAGGGTCACAACCATTCAAATAATTATCTTACCACTTCAAAAATAATTCTCTCCACTGACATTCCAGAGGAGTTTCATTTGATTTTTTAAAATTTCACAAAGTTAACTTGAGATTTTCTATTCGATCAAGTTACGATTGACGCTGATACAAGTGATAGAGACATACTTAAAGGGTAATTTTTATGCAATTTCTTATACTTTTCTTGTTTTGTACATGAGATTGATGAAGGTTAATAAGTTGTTGAATATATATAAGTTCAAAGAAATAATACTATACTCTGATTTGAAAATATAAATAATTCACATAAAGTTGCGTCTAAAATCAATTGACATATTGTGGGAGAAACAATATAAGATTTTATACAACTCTCATGGATGGTATAAGATTTGATACGATGAACCATTTGAAATGATTTATACTAACAACACCATTGCAAAAAATTGACAATGATTTTTCTATCCGAAATTATTCTAACGTTTTTGTATTTTTGGAAGAGACAGAAATTTTAGTAACAATACTATATATCTTTGCTAACTCTTTAGGAATTTATGAATTATTCTTAGTATATAATTACTTGATATTTATCATTAATTTTAATCTCATGCTTTTTAGATGTAGTTTGCATGTTAGAAACAGTAAATCACTTATTGGAGAAGAATCAAACAGGAGAAAAGAGATAATAGTTGCATGTGAAATAAAAGTTAAAATTTCACAAATGTACAAGAAAAAGTTGTTTTTGATGTACTATATAGATAAGCTTTTGTAATCTATGCAATTTATAATTTTAAACACATTGGTATGATCATACAAATGTATGTACTTTTATGGGGAGGTTTTGGTGAATAGTGAATTTGGAATATATATATATATATATATATATATATATATATATATATAACAACAACAACATACCCAGTATTATCCCACATCGTGAAGTCTGAAAAAATGAGATTTCTGTTGACGGGACTTGAACCCGGTTCTCTCGGGTGAGAGCCGAGTATCCTGACCAACAAGACTACAACGTATATATATTCCATCATCTTAACCTCAACAAACAATTAAGTCACCATACGATGATAAACATTGATCATTCGTAAAGTTTTTGTAATTTATTCTTTCATCCACAATTTCAGTAATGGCTTTGGTTTAATATTCTTGATATTATTTTATGATATCATAGATTACATGACTCGGTATACACGTGCAATGCACGTGCTGGAAGACTAGTTTTGTAAAAAATTTAAAAACCAACCCTTATTTTCCAAACATACTCATCTTATTCGATTTGTGGCTAATTTTGTATTTTACATTAACTTGATATTATTCCATACCATATTTTTATACCTTTTCTGGTTATGGGTTACCTATATGATCCTTTCTACTAAAAAAAACGCCAATGGAATTTGATACATGAATTTACTTACAAAGTTCATCTCTGTTTAAAGAAATTTGATCTCAAACTTTTGAAAAATCCTCATACTAGTACTTTTATATGTATTTTCTCTGTTTAAAATTGAATTAGGTTTTGCCATTTATATTCAATCAAGAAACGTACTTGAAAACACAAGATGAAGAGTTCCAGTTGTAACAACTCCATATATTCTGTTCGTACAAGCACCAAAAAAAAAAAAATTCAAGGAAAAAGTATTCTCAACAATTTCATCCAAACTAATCCATGTAACCCCCCCCCCCCCTCTCCCCCAACCCCTCTAAACTGATATATGGAGTATATATTTCAGCCCTCCTCATAGTTCATTCATAACGCAAATAGCTGTAACTTGTATCAAAGAACCATTCTCAAATCTCACATACATCCCCCCCTTCTTTACTCCTCTATATAATTCCAACCCTTTGTCTTATAACGCAAAAAAGCTCTTATAACTTCTGTTAAAGAACCTCTCTTAAATATCTCACATACATCCCCCTGCATATATTAATTAGTATAATGGATTCAAAATCCAAAAGCCATGAAACAGCCATTAACATATCTGAAACAGAGTCCAACAAAGGAAAATCTACTGCTGCTGCTGCACCTGCAACCACCATTGTAGCTACAACAAAAGCTATTCCTCATAATCAGAAGGGAGGATGGCGACGAGGGGTTGCGATATTCGACTTTATTCTGCGACTTTGTGGCCTTGTGGTTGCTCTGGCTGCTGCAACTACCATGGGAACTACTGATGAAACTCTTCCTCTTTTTACTCAGTTCTTTCAGTTCGAAGCTAGCTATGATGATCTCCCTGCTTTCTCGTACGTATTATTGTATTGAATTAATACTCTCATCCTAAAACTTTAAGGATCTCTTTCTTCATAGATTTTTTTTTCTTCCGGAATTTTTTTTAAAAAACGTGTTTAAATTTTTCGATTTTTTCCCCACTCACGAAACAGCCAATATTTTTTCGTCCAAACATAATTTCAAATTCTAAATACTATTTTTCAACTTTAACTCCAAATACTACTTTTTTTAATAATAATTATAATTTTTATGTCTAAACGCCTATTAAATTGTTGAAAAAACATACTTTTTATTTGCTCCCTCTCTTTCAAAAAGATTGACACTATTTCTTTATTAGTCTGTTCTAAAAATAGTGGCACGTTTCAATATTTTCTTAATATGAAGTTTTTTTAGCCACACAAATATTATGGCATGTCTAGACCCCAAGTTTTAAAAGTTTTAGAGTCGTACGAATGTAATGACTTAAGCATTTAAGATCATATATCTTAAAAGTCTTTCCTTTTCGATTAAAGTTTATGTCAAATCATACTAAGGCGATGGGGCTACTAATTTACCTTTTCAGCACTACACTATTTACAGTATCTAATTTGCTCAAGTTTGCCCAATAATTAGTTATAGTCAGTTTTTTTCTCTTTTCTACTAATTCTGATTCTGAGTTGATGAAACTGTTATATATGATTGATTTTCAGGTATTTTGTGGTGGCAAATGCTATTGCAAGTGGATACCTTGTCCTCTCTCTACCTTTCTCCATTGTTTGCATTGTTCGACCACATCTTGTTGGAGCTAGACTTCTTCTGTTAATTCTTGACACAGTAAGCAGAATAAACAAACTTTTCTTTAGTATATTTTAGACTGCTTTTGATTAATAAACTGGTAACAGATAAATTCATAGACTTGTCCTGTTCAGGTGCTATTAACTATTGAATGGAACTACAAAAAAAATGTGTACAGAAGAACGTAAAGATTTGAGTTTTAATACTACTACGAAAAGTCGAAAATCCTGCTAAGTGCTAATTATAACCACTACTGTCATTTGGAAAATAAGGGGGAAACAGGATGAATTAAGGTTATGATTAAGAAAAAAATGGTGCAGGTAATGGTGGCATTTACCACGGCTGGAGCGGCTGCGGCGGCTGCCATAGTGTACTTAGCAGAAAACGGCAACTCCACCACACAATGGCTGGCGATATGCCAACAGTTCGGGGATTTTTGCCAGCGAGTGAGCGGCGCGGTGGTGGCTTCCTTCATTGCGGCAGTCATCTTCATCTTCCTTGTCATTTTCTCTGCCCTGTCTCTCCGAAGACACTAAGGGACCAAATGGACATTTGGAGTCGCCACTGTTGGTTGTTTATGGAATGTATTTATCTTATCTTATGTTATGTTGTGCTGCTCTCTTTCCCAAATATTTGGATTTGGTTTGTCTTTCATTTTGATTAATTTGTTGTAATGATGAAGTTGCATACATCTGTTTTTGACTCTTTGGACGTCAATTTGCTTATTCACTGACTTCTCTAATACGGTTAACGAGGGTTCCAAACAGAAAAATGCAAATCTAGATTGCAGTGCGTCTCTCCAACTTATTTTAACCAAAAAAGAAAGAAAAAATGAAAAGTAAGAAGTTGGAATTATCTCTGGTGCAGTGGAACCAAATTGAAGATGATTACATGGATGATCTCCAAGTCTATAAGCACAAGAAAGATATACTGTCACAGTCTGATTAGTAGAAAGTAGACAAGTTTTGAGCTTAACGAAATCACAGAAATACTATTGTTTAGTGGTTGTTAATTTCCTATAGTTATCATATACATAATTAATTCCTATAGCTACTATTTCGTTGTTACGGTAGTGTATTCGCGTTGGTGTATTCATGAATACAGTAACAAAAAGTGCCTAAAATCATGCAGTCCAGCTGTACGCGCATGTATTCATATGTAATCGCGCCATGTATTCATGAATACAATAAAACCAATCACCTTACAAATAGGTATGTCCAGCTGTCGAAAAACAGAAATAATATCAATTAGCGTAATACACTCCTAATATAACTCGACCAAACCAATTTTAACATACCTCATTATCAACCCAAATAATTAGAATGATTTTTCAGTTGTATATAATTGTTGTATTTAAACTTTTATATTTAGTGTGTTTCAATATTTTTTTTTGGTCGTTGCATTCATTAGATTCAATGTTTGTATTTACTGTATTCGTTATTTTATATTCAGTGTATTCAAATGTATTTGAATTAACAGTTTTTAGTTATTCCTAAGGGATAATTTCACATAAATACAACTCACACACAACATAATAGCTCTGTCATGACTTTACAAATCTGTAGCCCAAAAATAATCGGCTAATATTTGAAAAAAGAGTATTTTCTAGCTTTTTTATTCGGCAACGGAGTTTAATCAGGACAATTATCTTATTTAGATGAAGTCATGAGATTTTCTAATTTTTCCGTCATATAATTTTGATATTTCTCTCCTAATTTGTCTTTACTACCGCAAGTAATCCCCCAATTTTTTGTTGATTCTACTTATATGGTAAAATTTAAAAACAATTGCTGTAAGTTCGTGATTTGGCGGAGAATCAACAAGGAAAGTAGATTGATACATAATTATTCCAGAAAAAGGAAGAAAACATGAAAAAAATTTAATTTGATTATACATATGCAATACATGTATAATGATGTATGTATAAACTTGTATATGGAATGTATAATAATGTATATCAAAAGAATAAGAGAAAGAGAAGAAGAAGATAAGTGGTGTTATGAACATATATATACATTTATATATAATTATATATATTTATACACGATTATACACACTTATACAATAATGTATAATTGTGTATAAATAGTGGTTATACAAATTTATACCAGAACACATCTTATGTTCAATATTACACCTCTATTTCAGTATCAAAATATCAAAAGAGAGTTTTTCAGAGGAAGTTAGATCTGAAAATTAAAGAGGAGAGAAGATGGAGATGGAATTGTTTTATAAAAGAAGATAAAACTGGAACATCATCTGAAGAACTTGAAAATTGTCTGAATACAACACAAGACCTCTTTTTCATTCTCCGATGACTTCACTGACTTCATCGTCGACCTATTTACCTTGAAAATTGAAGGAAAAAAAAAAAGAGGACTCCAAATAGAAATAGCGATTTAGTCTCCTTGAGGAGATGTTTATTACATTAATGGAAAATGCCTTCGTGTTAGGTTGAATGAGAGAATGTCTGCTGCAGTTAAAGAGGAAGAAGCATTTGGATATAGGTTTTGGTGAAAAGTTGAAGAAAGAAAAAGGAAGGATAAAAGAGGTTGTCGCTAGGTTAACCGATGAAAATGGGCTATGCATTATCTGCAAAATGGGCTATGCCGGGTAAAGTTTCAAAACGTGGGCTATTTTTTGTTCTGAAAATGAACCGACTTACATAGGATGTAATTTTGTCTATTCCTAATATATGTTATTACTGCTGTATTCGGTATGTTTCATTGGTTGTATTCACTGTATTTATATTTGTATTCAGTATATTTTACTATATTTTAAAATTCACTGTTTATATTCTGTTCTATTTTAATATTTGTATTCAGTGTATTTCAATGTTTATATCATGTATTCAGTTGTATTAAAAAAATACAGATCTTTGAAATACATAAAAAAGGCAAAAAAATGTATTTATATAAAAACACAATGTGTTTGAGTGATTTGTACAGAATACACTGTATTTGTATCATTGTATGTGACTAAATAGCAAAGAAGAAAAGAAAGTTTGTTAAAGATGGCGATTTCCGACCAAGAAGAAAAGAAAGTTCATCGGATTCGTACAATAAATTTATGATAAGAGTTCATCACATTGCTCTTTTCTGTTAGAAAAAATCACTATTTTCTGTTTCCTGGATGCCTTCTGCTCTATTCTAATATCTCGTTGGCCATAAATATTAGGGCGTGTATCTTGAGTTTCTCGAAGAGAGAGAGATTTTCCTTTCTCTCCGGTAATCAATACTAAGGCTTGAGTAGCTCGAAGAGAGAGTAAGAGAAAAGGAAGAGAGACACAAAGAAGAAAAACTCTGAGAGAGAATCGAAGAGAGAGATTCTTCTTTCTTATTGACCATCAATACTAGGGAGTTGCTCGAAGTGAGAGAAGGAAGAGAGAGAAGGAAGAAAAAATCTGAGAAAGAATCTTGTGTCAATTGAAAAAAAAAGAGACGAAAAACATAAATACAATGGTTATATGGAATACGCAATTAGGCTTTTCTTCTATTTTATTTTCAATATAAAGTTTTAATTTTTACGTATTTTGCTTCGTCCAAATATATGTTCTTTTATTATTTTGTATAAAACGTGTCAATATTTTTAGAATTCATTTTCTACATTATATGGAATAGACTTTTCTTCTATTTTATTTTAGATTTAAAGTTTTATTTTTTATATTTCTTACTATATTGCTTGCAATTATTTTAAATTCAAATTAGACTTTTCTTCTTAAATTCAAATTCAAAAAGAGTAACTAATTATTAATGATAAATAATGTATAATTTAATTTTATTAAAATTTAAATTCAAAACAAAAGAAAAACTAACTATTATCCAAGCTATCTAATTTTGTCCTAAAATTGCAAAGTGATTTTTTATTATGTTGCCACTTGACTTATTGTGGTGTATTTGCCTCTCCTATTATATATAGATAGAAGATAGATCATAAATGGCAACATGAGATCAATTCTTCCTTTCATATCCTCCATTTCTTAAGTGAGGAATTTGACATTATTTTAACTCAATCCCATCTTAGTATCTCACGTAAAACTTTAAAAATCTTCTTCTTTCTCTTTTCCACACAATATCTTACAAAATCATGATTCTTTTTTATTTACTTATATGGTGATTGGTAAAGTCAATTTAGTTAATAGATTATTCATGTTAATCTTTCATCTAATCATAATAAATTTATACTGTTTGATAAATATACTAATGATGTAAGCATTTTATTAACATTATCGAACAAGAAGAAGAATGTGCCAGCTCTCTAACACAAGTTTCCAATTAACTGAAAATATCATTGTGAAATTTGGAAAGTCAATCAAGGTGCTTTTATCTTCTAGTGAAATTAAAATGAATTTTTCTTTAATATAATCAAACTACAAATTTAGTTATTATTTCAATCTTTTTCAATTTTTTTGGTACAATGAAAAATTTAAGATAAAAACCTTAAATTCATATCGTAAATTACATGGCTTAATAAATCAGTGAGATAATGAAACTCCTAGCCTGTTTGGCCATATTTTTTTTTTTTGCCAAAAGTATTTTTTTTTTGTCAAATATGCTTTTGGCCAAGCTCTTACAAGGAAAAAAAGTATTTTTGAAGAGAAACATAAATAATTTTTAAGAAGCAGAAAAATGTAGCTTCTATCCAAAAGCAATTTTTCTGAGAAGCACTTTTGAGAAAAATATATCTAAAAACAGTTTTAAAAAACTTGACCAAATATTAATTACTACTCAAATTTTTTTTTTAAAATTAATTAATCAAATACAAACACCAAAAATACTTTTTTTTAAAGCAAAACAGAATTTAGAAGCTTGGCTTCCATATGTTAGAAGACATTTCCTCCATTCCACACGTGCAAAATAATGCGGTTCCATGTACACCACTTCACGGAGCGTTGACCGGACCAACGGGGTCGCCAGTAAAATTTCGAAGTGACGTGGCTATTCCTTCTCTCCCCGCCTTCCATTTTCTCTCAAACTTTACCCATTTTCGCCACACACACACTCTAGAAAACTCTCTCTCTCTACAAATACATAAATATATACACCATCTTTCTTGGCCTAGAAGGTAAATTGCATTCTCTTTTCGCTTCGCAGATTATATACTAAACCCTAGCCAGCTGCTTCAATTAGGTCTGTCATAATCAAGTGAGTACCTAATTCGCACTCTAGGGTTTCCAATTTGTAAGCTCCGGCGCCATTCCTTGTTTAATGCATCTTCATCTTTATTGATCGTGTCGGTGGGATTTAGTTATTCTACTATTGGCCTGCCTTTGTTAAAAAGTTTGAACTTGATGATCTCTTGTGAATTATTGTAGGATTTTATCTAATTTGTCCCCTTGGATTTTAATCTCTTGAACTTGATGACTTTGTTAGTGTTTCTGAAAGATTTTAATAGTACAGGGTACTAAGTCTTTGATTTAGAATGGAAATACATGTGTGCCTGAAACTGAGTGATATTATAGGGGTGCTTAGCCTACTATACCCTTGTTTTGATGTATTTTTTACTTATTCTATTTACTTGCCATCAGTGCTTTTAGTTGTATTGAAAATTTGTATGTGGGATAAATATGATATCTAATAAAATTATAGAACCCCTAAATTGTTTAGCATTGGAATGCATTGGGTTCGGGGAGAGAAGATTGGTTAAAGCGGATCGTGTATCTGTCTGTATTTGTTTTGGGATTGCGAAGTAGTTGATTTATATTTATGTTCTTGTGGTGCAAGTGATGGAGTAGGATTACTGTTAAACTACTATTCTTTTAACTAGCATTTCGTGATGACTGATGATTAGAGTCTTTATTGCAGTTTTAAGCTCGGGGCTTACTTTTGGGAAATTTCAAGGAACCTAAAGAGAAGAGGTTTTGTTGTTTCAAAAAAGATTTTTGGAGTTGAAGCTCTCATGAGAATATATACGGGAATGCAGAAAGTAGTTCGCGAGGATCAAAAGGAAGTAGGCTGCTGCAAGAAATCATTCAGTAAAGGTATTGGTGTGACCGCCCCAAAAGCCAGAAAGCGTGACAAATTGAAAGTGTTTCTCTAATTTGGGTAAAGGCAGAGTGGTTATTTTGTGGTTCTGTAGTTGAAGAAGGGCAACAATAATGACACGGATACTTGTTCAGCGAGGTTCTACAGGGTCTTCATCGTCGTCATCAAACCAGAACAGGTCATCAGTCTCACTCCCTGAATCATCTGCATCTTCTTCAGCTCCATTGCAGCCACAGGCTTCTAGCACTAGTCAGGTACTATCAGCTCTGAAAGATGACGAGTTGGTAGGAGAATTTCCAGAATCTATTGTCTTGGATGAGTTTTCAGTTGGTTCTTTCAACCACAAAGGTGAAGGTGATGATGCTTCATTAGAAAACTTCAGCAGTGACAGAAGCCACCTTGAAGAAAAGATTATTGACAATGAGAAGATTGGTGATGGTGCTTTTGTCTGTGGGGACTCTGTAAAAGGATCTAGTGGTTTAAGTGTTGAGGCAGCAGAAAATGAGGGAACTTCTGTGCAGGGGGCTAAAGGTAGTTCGTGTCCACCTCCACCTCCTGTCCCACCTCCTAAACCTATGTCTCTAAGCTGTAGTCCAAGGAAATTTTCATCAGGTAGTTCAAATGCAGTGCGGTTAGGATGTAGGGAACTTGTTGGGCGGCCTAATGTGTCAACTAGGACTTCACCTACGGGATCTAGGCCATCCTCTCCGCGGTCACATGGAGAAAGTGAAGGTTATAATAGTGCTGATGAGCAGAACCCCAAATTTGGATACTCACGCAATGATATGGTAAGTCCAAAATTATCTACTAGAAACTAATCAAGGTTGCAGTTTATGATCCCCTTGTCTGTTTTGGGAGTAGAGTTGGTCATTGCTTATTTTTGTTTTTATAAGCATGTGCTTTTGGAAGGGTATTATCACTTTATTTCTTAAGCACATACAATCAGCAATACATTCTCGTGTGCAAATCCTGCATTCTAAACAGTTAGTGGCCGTTTATCCCGTATGCGGAATGACAAGTTTGAGCAAGTACAAAGTAGAATTTTCCGCTCATGTAGTTTGGCATGAGTGAAGAATGATCTATCTAGTAATTCACAAGTACACTGATTTGACTAGCAGATTGCACATATCTGAAATTGCAAACTTGAAAATTTTGTTTTAGGAGAGAGAGCACCAGTTTGAAAGTGATATTAGAAGAGCGAAAGGCTTAGAAGTTAAGAAAATGCTGGAAGATGGGAACTGCCTCTTCCGTGCGGTTGCTGACCAAGTATATGGTGATTCTGAAGCTTATGATTTGGTCAGGCAGATGTGCATCGACTACATGGTAATGATTCTACTAAACGTTCTGTTATAAATGTGATTTGATTTGTCTACTTCATTTATCTTTCTTTTGCAGGTCGAGAAATTTTATTACTTGATTTTAGTTTCTTGTAGAAATGCTGTTTGTTAACATGCCATTAGATAGGGAGATGAAGCTAGCATTTTGTTTTGTGCATCAGAGGGCCATCAGTTATATCAGCTCGCTCCTTGATTTGTTAGTTATGAGATTTGGTCGACAGTGACCTGGTACAATTGATAGTAGAAAAGGTGCACTAACAAAATAAACATAGTACGTTATGCTTGATGCAGAGGTAGATTCAGAAAAGTGATTGATCTCGTTCCTAAGCCTCTGCTTTGGAATCAAATATTGAATCTGTTAATTTGAGAGCCAAAGTAGTTTCCAATATGTCTATCTATAGTAGGTTGGCATGCCGGGGTATGCTTTGTTGCATATTTTTTAATATATGAACTAAAGTATCTTTTCCCTTTGACTGACAACATTTGTCATTTATGGTTTGTGCATTATATTCTTAATGGTGTAATTTGGGACTAGTCTTATGATGTACAAATCCCTCCAAGCACCTGCGCTTGCGCAGAGCTGTGTTCTAGAGATGGTGGGACAACAACAACAACAACCACCCAGTATAATCCCACAAGTGGGGTCTTGGGAGGGTGTCATGTACGCAGCCTTACCCCTACCTTGGGAGGGCAGAGAGACTGTTTCCGATAGACCCTCGGCTAAAGAAGGTGAGAGAAACCTTAATAGCAAGTAATGGCAAGAATAATTAGAAAACTAAATCGAAAATAGCAACAGAGAATATGAAAAGGGGTACCGATAACAAGTAATAGCAAGATAACATATTTAGAAAACTAATTCCAAGGCAGCAAACAAGAATATGAACGAAGTACAGCTAGCAAACTGCGGAACTACCGATGGCAAGTTACAACGGAACAAGACATGCAAATATAGCAAACTAAGGAAAAAAGGGTACCGTACTATAACTACAAAGGGAAACGCATGACTACCTACTAACCTTCTACCCTAATCTTCAACCTCCACACCCTTCTATCGAGGGTCATGTCCTCGGGTAGCTCAAGTTGCGTTATGTCCCGCCTGATCACCTCTCCCCAAGACTTCTTTGGTCTACCTCTACCGCTCCGCTCACCTCCCAAGGCCAACCTCTCACATCTCCTGACAGGGGCATCTGTGCTTCTTCTCTTAACATGCTCGAACCATTTCAACCTTGCCTCACGCATCTTTGCCTCCACAGGGGCCACTCCCACCTTGTCCCGAATAACTTCATTCCTAATTCTATCCAACCTAGTATGCCCACCCATCCATCTCAACATCCTTATTTCCGCTACTTTCATATGCTGGACATGAGAGTTTTTGACTGGCCAACACTCTGCCCCATACAACATAGTCGGTCTAACCACTACCTTGTAGAACTTACCCTTAAGTCTCAACAACACATTCTTATAACAGAAGACACGGGAAACGAGCCTCCACCTCATCCATCCTGCTCCGATACGGTGTGACATCCTCATCTATCTCCCTATCCTTCTGAATTATAGATCCCAGATACTTGAAATTCTTTCTCCTGGAAATGACTTGCGTATCGAGTCTCACATCCCCGTCCGCCTCCTGGGTAGCACCGCTGAACTTGCACTCCAAGTGTTCTGTCTTGGTACTGCTCAACTTGAAACCCTTAGACTCCAGGGTTTGTCTCCAGACCTCCAGCCTCTCGTTAATGCCACCTCGCGTCTCATTGATCAGGACTATGTCATCCGCAAGTAACAAACACCAAGGCAAGTCCCCTTGAATGTGACGCGTCAAAGAATCCATCGCCAGGGAAAACAAAAACGGGCTAAGTGCTGATTCCTGATGCAACCCATCTCAACCGAAAAGTAATCAGAGTCTCCTCCTGCTGTCCTAACCCGTGTTTTAGCTCCATCATAAATGTCCTGAACCACTCTAATATACGCTACATGCACTCCTCTAGCCTCCAAACATCTCCATAGAACCACTCTCGGGACTTTGTCACAGGCTTTCTCCAAGTCAATGAACACCATATGCAAATCCTTCTTCACCGCCCTATACTGCTCCACCAATCTTCTTACAATGTGAATGGCCTCAGTAGTCGACTGTCCCGACATGAAACCAAACTGGTTCTCGGAAATGGACACACACCTCCTCAACCTCCCTTCAATCACCCTCTCCCACACTTTTACCGTATGGCTTAACAACTTTATACCCCTATAGTTGTTGCAGTTTTGGACATCCCCCTTGTTCTTGTACAACGGGATCATCGTACTCCGCCTCCACTCCTCGGGCGTCTTCGTCGTCCTAAACGTTAAACAACCTAGCAAGCCATTCCAAGCCCTCCTTACCCACGCTCTTCCAGAATTCCACTGAAGATCTCGTCCGGCCCCGTGCTCTATCCCGACTCATCCTGCGCATAGCCCCTACAATCTCCCATACTCGTATACGTCTACAATACCCAAAATCTCGCTGCCGCTCCGAGTACTCCAACTCCCCCAGCACAATGCCCCTATCTCCCTCTTCATTCAAGAGTCTATGAAAGTAAGACTGCCATCTCTGCCTAATCTGGGCCCCTTCCAATAAAACTCTTCCCTCCTCATCTTTTATGCATCTTACTTGGTCCAGATCCCGGGCCTTTCGCTTCCTCACCTTCGCTAGCCTGTACAACTTCTTGTCCCCGCCTTTACCCCCAATTTCTTCGTATAAACGACTAAACTCCGCGGTCTTAGCCGCCGTAATCGCCAACTTTGCCTCCTTCCTAGCCTTCTTATACCCCTCCTTGTTAGCACTCTTATGCCCCTCGTCTATACTCTCTACCAGCTTTAAATATGCCGCTTTCTTGGATTCCACTTTCCTTTGAACCTCTTCGTCCCACCACCAATCCCCTTTATGGCCAATAGAAAGTTCTAGAGACGGTGGGAGCATTTCATAAATTGGTTAATGGACATAAATCTTCCCATCTATAGCCACTCGGGCTACTCCCTGTACATATAAGAGAGCCGAAATTGTTCTTTCAGATCTTCCCATCTATATCCTCTCACTATTCTATCTAGAGAATACTGCAACATTTTGTTTTATCATGAAAGGACATTTTTTTCTTTGATTATCTAATTTATCATTGAAGCATATTTAAGTTAGTGACTGGAATTCATGATATAAAGTATGAATGTCAAGTAATTTTGAAAACTCTGTCTAGAGAAGAAAATTGTTATATGAGGGTGAAAAAACTTCCAGCCCAATAAGCGAGCAATTAAAGAAGAATGCTCCCAGACACGTTCCCGAGATCTTTCTCTCTCCTACTTTCTAGGACGGTAGAACAACCTTTTCTTGTGGATTCTGTCGCCAGAAATTAACCTTTCTTTCTTAATATTCTTCCTAAACTAGTTTTCATCCACTGTGAAGACTACAAATTCAATACCTTTTGATTTTATAGCGGGAAACAAGACTTGAAATGGGGAAATGGTTTCAAATCTTTTGACATTACCGGATGATATTCCAACAAAGACACATGGTTTGACTGGGTGGAGAGAAGTCGAAACATGATGAGATGGTCAACAATGAGTAAAAAGATTATGGAATGGATCTTCTTTGTACTCAAAGAGGCTTCGAAAGACCAAAAGAATGTGGTAAGGAGATGGAAAACAAAAGATAGGAGTTCAGAATATTTCTGCACCAGGAAATACAATGAGCACGAAAAGTATATGAGCATCTTGTCTCTATAAGAGGCAGCTAGATCAGTTATTGTCATACCCGAGTCAGTCATAAATGCAGGGTGGAAGGATAGAGCATTTAAGATAGAAAGTTTTATTAAATGCGAAGCTCAATTAAACACCCCGATACCACCCAAAATATCTGAAGCAAACTACCCATATGCCAGAGCAGTCAAAGAGAGTAAATGGCAACCTAACATTTCTCGTGAAGTAAAGGGTAACCCATTAAATGGAGTCATTAAAATAGCGGAAATACCCGGAGCGAAGGACACATGACTGCTGAACAGGTGCATTGTTGGATATTTTGGAAAGGAGGTCAACGAGAGACCCACTTTAGCAGATGTCAGGAGATGGGCCTCTGCATCATGGAGCAAAGCCTTTGGGATGAATATGTACGACATGGCTGAGAGTTTGTATCTTTTTGAATTCCCAAACAGGTACATGGCTGAGCAAATCATCCAAGGAGAATGGAAATGGAAGAATCGAAGGTTTTAACTCTAATGGGAGAACCCCATTGTTGGATGTATACCCAACTCCCTCCCAATTAAAATTACCTGGATTAGAGCCATGGGAGTTCCTCTGCATCTGTGGTTACAAAAGATATTCAAAGAAATTGGAGATTTATGTGGCGAGTGGATAGCTACTGAAGAAGAGACAGAATTGAGGAACCATTTGAAATGTGCTAGGATTGAAGTAGAAGGAGATGGTCGGAATATACCTTCAGAGGTTATCATTGAGAGAGCCGGGGTAAAATTTTTTATCCCAATCTGGGCGGAAAATCAAACTCGATTTGAGCTAGGGTTGTCGGAGAAGACAAAGTTGTCGGAGATGCTGAAGTTCAACGAAGAATCCATCGGTTTGAAGCCTCTGAAAAACCCTAGGGCAAAGACCTCCAATGTAATAAAGGAGAAGGACGGTCAGTTGTCAGTCCAGCATGTGGGAATTAACGAAAGCTGCTCTACATTTAATATAGACGTGCAAGGCATTATTGGGACACATTAGTGGAACATTAACTTGATCTGTAACAAAGATTGGGCTTGATTTTTCGGGCCAAGTCATTTTTAATGACTTCGACCAAAGACCCACAGAAGACATTAGAGTCGACTCTTGCCTAGAAGAACGGAAGGCAGTATCGTTCCCTAAATAGAAGACCAAACATTAAACCTCGAGGAAACGGGAAGAATGGATAGCTATATTGGGAATTCAATAATTCAAATGGGAACAACAGAGGAAATTAGGGCAGGGATACAAGGAAAAAAAGACAGAAGAGGCTATGGCTATAATCAAAGTGGGAGAAGATCAATCAAGGGTAGATATTGGGCAACATCAGGAATTGAACCGTATCAGTTCAGAGATCAATGAGGAAGATTGGGGAGTTGAAGATGTTACTCCTATTTCTGTTCAGCATCACAATTCACTCACATATAAAGAGATGAATGCAACACTTTGGGTACATCAGAACTTAGTCAGATTGAGCAAGATGTTTGGGGTGGATTTTCAGGGTCACGAAGAAGAAGCTTTGGAGTTGCTATTGCAAATCGATAGCTGCAGACAAATTAGAAGGATGGAATCTGAATCAGATATAAAAAAGAATAGATTTACAGGTAAGAAAGAGTTAAAGATCTAGTCTCTTTTGATGTCAAATTCAATAGTAACGGAAAAAGAAGTAGGGGGAACACCATGCCGGTTTTTGAATTATGTTGATCAAATTAGTATCATGGAATGTTAGGGTTTGAATGATTTGGCTAAGATGAGGATTATAAAAAATTTGGTGAGGGAGTGGAAGGCAGATATTATCTCCTTTCAGGTAACAAAATTAAAGGGGGATATCAAGGAGGTTATTAGTCAGATTTGGGGAGGGAGATGGGTGAGGTATGCATGTCTGAAAGCTAGTGGTCCCCGTGTTTAGAATAGCGATCGCTTCGTCGCTTTAAGCGCGAAGCGACCCGACGCGACCCAGCATCGCTTCTAGCTGCCTGAGGCGACTCGACCGAGGGAAGCGCACCCTTCAATGGAAGAAGCGACGAAGCGAGGAAACGTGATGAAGCGATTCTGTTAAAAAAGTGCAGAGGGCCCTTTCTAAAAAAAATTACTGTCTGTTTTTTTATTATACAAAACAGACCCCGACAAAACAGAGACATCAACAAAACCTAGGGTTCTCGCCATTGCTGACCCCTTCTCTCTCGCTCGAGCTCAACCCCTTCTCCCTTCTCGCTCGCGGCTCGACCTGCTGACCATTTTTCCAGTCAAGGTAATTTCTTCTTCTCCTTTCTTCTTCAGTTCTTCTCATTTTTTTCTTTTTTCTTTCTTCTTTTCTTTTTTCCTTTCTTTCTTTCTCCAGTCCAGAACATATTCTCCTATTTTTTCTTTCTTTTTCCTTCTCATTTTAGTATATATTTCAGTATATAAAATTAATTATTAATATATATGTTATATTTTAGTTTATTTGATTTTTTTAATGTGTATTTCAGTTTATAAAATTAATTATTATATATATTATATGTATTTTTAAGAATTGCGCTTCACTTTACTAAAGCATGCGCTTCGCTTTTGAAGCGACGCGAGCCCCTGTCGTTTTTTTACTCCTCTTGCTCTTAGAAACACTGAGTGGTACCAGAGGGGGGATTGCAATGCTTTGGGATTGTAGAGTTTGGGAATGAGAGGTGCTACAAATAGGAGCCTATACTTTGACATGTAGATTCAAGGCTCTTTTGCAGAATTTCACATGCCATATCACAGGTGTATACGCTCCTAATTGTGTCATTGAAAGGAGAGTTGTTTGTGGAGAAATAGGGGCAGTAAGAGGTTTGATGGAAGGGCCTTGGGCTGTATGTGGTGATTTCATTGTCACTAGATTTCCTTCTGAAAAGATGAATTGCAACAGAAGGTTTAGAGCTATGGTGGAGTTCTCAGACTTTATAGAAGACATGGAACTTATCGACCTTCAACTAGAAGGAGGAACCTTTACTTGGTTCAAAGGATATAATCAGGTCATTGCATCCAGAATTGATAGAATCTTAATGACAAAAGACTGGGATGACAGATTCAGGAACATAAAACAAGTTCTCCTCCAAAGATTGATATCAGACCATGTCCCTGTTTCATTACAATGTGGGTCTTGGGAGCAAACCAAATCATACTTTAAGTTTGATAATTGGTGGCTTAACATTGAAGGTGGGTCTTGGGAGCAAACCAAATCATACTTTAAGTTTGATAATTGGTGGCTTAACATTGTAGGTTTTGTAGACAGGGTCAGAGAATGGTGGACTTCATTTGAATTTCATGGGAGGCCAGACTATGTATTAGCATGCAAACTCAAAGCTTTAAAAGGAAAACTTAGAGAATGAAACAGAAGCAACCAAGGAAACTTGGGGGTTCAAAGATAGCACTGATAGAGGAGGAATCAGTGAGGAAGACTCCCGGGCTCTCTGGCTTAAGGAAGGAAACAAACACTAAGTTCTTCCACAAAACTGCTAATGCACATAAAAGATGCAACCACATTGATCAACTAGTGGTGAATGATGAAACAATTGAGGAAACAGGGAGAATCAAGTAAGAGATCATTGAATTCTACAAGAACCTTTATACAGAGGCTTTGGCTTTGGAATGGAGACTTGTAGTTAACTTCGACAATTGCCCCACAATATCAGAAGAAGAAAAGGAGCTTTTACAAAGCAACTTTGAGGAACAAGAAGTTTTGACATGTCTGAAGCTATGTGCAGTAGATAAGGCTCTATGGCCTGACGGCTACACTATGAGTTTTTCCATCAAATGCTGGGATATTTTGAACCAAGATATCATGGAAGCTTTCCACAACTTTCACTTCCAAGAACTATTTGAAAGAAGTTTCAATGCAACATACATAGCCTTGATTCCTAAGAAGACTGGAGCCAAGGAATTAAGGGACTTTAGGCCTATAAGCTTTATAGGCAGCATTTATAAACTGCTTTCAAAGGTTCTAACAGAGAGACTCGAGAGGGTGATAAACAAATTGGTGGATGCACAGCATATGACTTTTATCAAAGGAAGACAAATAATGGATGTTGTTCTAATAGCCAATGAAGCAGTGGATTCTAGGAACAAACTAAAAAAGCCAGGAATTCTGTGCAAACTAGACATTGAGAAGGAATACGATCATGTTAATTGGAGTTTCTTGCTGAAAATGTTGGAACTAATGGGTTTTGGGAAGAAATGGATCAACTGGATGACTGCTTGTATCTCCTCAGTTAAATTCTCTGTTCTCATTAACGGGTCCCCTGAAGGCTTCTTCATTGCACACAGAGGGTTAAGACAAGGAGATTCCTTATCTCCTTTTCTTTTCATAATATTTGTTGAGGGTCTGAACAACATGGTCAAAACTGAACAATTTTCATAATATTTGTTGAGGGTCTGAACAACATGGTCAAAACTGAACAACTCAATGGATGGATCAAAGGCTTTGAGGTAGCAAGAACTGGGTGCAACAACCTGGAAATTACGCATCTCCAATATGCTGATGACACCTTAATTTTTTGTGATGCAAAAGAGGAGCAGTTGAGGTATTTGAGAATTATCTTGGTTTTGTTTGAAGATATATCAGGACTACACATTAACTGGAAAAAGAGCCACCTTTTCCCAATTGATGATGTGCCTGAGATGGAGCATCTATCACTGATTCTTGGAGGTGAAGTAGGATCTCTTCCAGCTATCTATCTTGGTATGCCTGTAGGTGCTAAGTCTAAGTCTAAGGAAATATGGGACACAGTCATTGAAAAATATGAGAAGAAGCTATCTAGATGGAAAGCACAGTATCTATCTATGTGAGTAAGATTGACTCTGATCAATTCTGTACTTGACTCACTTCCAACCTATATGATGTCACTCTTTCCCATCCCTGTAAGTGTCATTCAGAGACTGGATAGACTCAGAATATCTTTCTTGTGGCAAGGAAACAAAGAAAAGAGGGGTTTTCACTTAGTGAATGGAAATATCTCATTATTGGCAAGCACAAAGGTGGGCTAGGTATCAGGAATTTAAAGAATCAAAGCAAGGCCCCGAAGATAAAGTTGTTATGGAGGTTCTCTCAAGACCCTCAATCCCTATGGAGTAATGTCATTAAAGCTAAATATGGAGAAGAAAACAACTGGGGTCTCAAAGGAAGTCAACACAACATATGGGGTTAGCTTATGGAGATCTATTGGAACACTTTGGCCTGTGAAGAGCCAATCTTACTTCAGAAAAATGGTACCAAATGGAAGGATAATTGGTTGTGATTTGGAAGCTTGATGGAACTATTCCCTGATATGTATGGCCTAGCTCAACACGAACAAAAGACAATAGCTGAAATGTGGACTCCTCAAGGTTGGGATATGATACTTAGAAGAAGGCTGAATGATTGGGAACTAAGTAGGCTGACTGAGCTTTACAAGCAACTGGAAGCATTCAAAGGCCTGCAGAGTGGAAGGGATACATTTTGGTGGAAGGGCCATAACAGTGGCATCTACAAGGTGAATAAAGCGTACAAGATGCTTAATCATACAAACACACAAATTACTAATTGGTCATGGAAACATATCTGGAAAGTCATTTCGCTTCACTTGGTTACATGCAAATGAAGCAGTTCTGACACAGGATAATCTTTTGAAGAGGGGGATTCCATTGTGCTCTAGGTGCTTTTTATGTGGGAAAACAGCTGAGACAGTTAGCCATCTATTTCTACACTGCAGGATCACAGATCAACTATGGAAGATATTTATTAATCCCAGAGGTATCTCATGGACAATGCCCTCTAAGATTACTGAAGTGCTCACTAGTTGGGATGAAGCTGGAACCGGAGCTGGTAGCAGAGATAGATGGAGGACTGTCCCAGCATGTATATGGTGGACAATCTGGAAGGAGAGGAACTCTAGATATTTTGAGGACAGCAGCAATTCAGTGCAGAAGATCTTTTGATCTGTGTCCTTCTTTTTTAATTTTGGTGTAAACAAAAGTGGCCAGTATCTATCAATCCTAGAAGCTCTAGAATATTGCTAGGACAGTAGCTCAGTAGCCCCCCATTTTGTTTTCTTGTAAATATGGTTTCTGTAATGTTATATAAATATACACAAATGTTACCTTCTCAAAAAAAAAAAAAAAANAAAGAGAAGAAAATTCTTTATATGGAATCAAGAGAGGGTGAGCTGCGGTTAGCTTGACCGTCGATGTAAAAAATCAATCCTTGATGAATTTCTTAAACGTTAAATTTGTTTGGGAATGTTCATCTAGACGTGCTACATCGGCATTCAGCTTTGTTTGGGATGGATTTGGTTGGTTGATTAGTTGACTAATTAGAATGCAAAGAAGCAACATAAGGATTTACCCCAAGAGAAGAAAGAGGAACAACTGATATTCCTATAGCATTTTAGTGTATGTCGCTAGTTTATTGTTCCCTTCTAGAATTTCTTGAAACCATTAAATCATTGCCTCTTTAATAGTGTTAATATTTCCCTGTCCTGTTGCCAATGATAATTCCCATGCTTTGTTCCCCAGCTTCTTTTTATCAAGCTTTTTCCCTTTTCGTCTGGACCAACCACCTTCGAAACTCGGGGATAATGAGCCCACCCGTCTACTTCTCCACTTAAGTACTAGGCTTAGTTCGCACGATGCAGTGCTCAAACCTGCGACCTAAGTCACCAGCCCCTCAACCTTTGCCACTCGAACTAAGCCTTGCGGGCATCCTCTTTTTATCAAGCTACCTGGTCGACCTAGCTTTTCTTTGTCTTTACAATAATCCTCAGTATGATATCCTTCCAACGGTATGTATATGATTCTTCCTGAAGCAATGTGATGGGCAGGGCCAAAGATGAGCTTTATTTTTCTTTGAGGGTGGGAGGGAAGGCTTAGTTTAGTTTCTGGTAATAGGGATTAGGGATGTGTAGATAGTGGTGGTTTTCTTGTAAGAGGAAATGTTCTAAGTTTCGTGGCAGACTCCACTTTTTCTTTCTCTTCCAAGATATGTTACCATTTTCCATTATTTTAATGGTCCAGTGGAAGCCTGCAGTTCATTTGGCATTAGAGGTTGAGGGACCCTTCTCTACAGTTATAGTTAGCTAAGGTACTAAACCTCATCTAGCCAAGTGACGGTTAAATTTGAAACTTATCATACAGTTTAGTGTGCTCTAAGATAATAGAAAGAAGAGGCTAAAACATTATCTAGAGTTAAGGTTATGGTGCCTTGTTATTGCTTCTGGTTGGGGCATGGGTGATGGAAGATGTAAAGGTGCATATTGTTACTTTTTGGTTTCCGTTTCATGATGCCATCTTCTTGCATAAGTCAGTATTGGAAGTTCCGCTGAATAGAGGTTAATATCTACGTGCTTGATGCATAATCTCCTATCCTTTTGTTCCCTTTGTGTATATTGTTGGTGCGTCTGTTTCTTAATCATTTATATGGTTTTCTGCACAACCCAATAACTTATTTACTGTCTCTTTATTTATTCGATGAGCATCTTCTGTTGTAGGAGCGCGAAAGAGACCACTTTTCTCAGTTTATAACTGAAGGATTCACATCCTATTGCAAGAGAAAAAGGAGAGACAAGGTATGTTATGTGGTTATTCAGAAATTCTCTCCCTGGATCATTACGTTGCTTCTGTCCTATCTTGGCGCAAGCAGAATCGGAGCACTTGTTACGCATAACTGAAAAAATGGGTATCTGTTGATAGAATCTCTCAGCATGCAGGATGACACATTTTCTAGGTGATGGCCATTAGAGACAGTTTTAGTGTTTTTCGGAACTATGTCAAGTCCAACACCAAAATGATGAAGAGATTGCTCAGTGAAAAAAATATTTGGTTACTGCTATGTGAATTCACTTTTCTTTAGTTGTTTGGCGAATAATTTCAAACTGCTAAGTATACTATTCTCATCGGAACCTCTAATGTTTATATTCTAGTGTTAGTTATTTACTAATTTCTTTATGATGCATATGGTTATCTCGTATGTTGTATTGCCATTGTATCTGCAGTTCCTTATTTTCTTTTGAGTGGAAGACGTCAGTACAGTGATTAAATTGTGTTTTTTCCCTTAAATGAATATTTAAAATTTCCTTTCTATTTCCCTATCCCGAGGAGAATGGGGTGTTCAGTCTACCTGCACCAGCGTTTCTGTTTTCATGTTGTATTGCCATTGTATCTGCAGTTCCTTATTTTCTTTTGAGTGGAGGACGTCAGTACAGTGATTAAATTGTGTTTTTCCCTTAAATGAATATTTAAAATTTCCTTTCTATTTCCCTATCCCGAGGAGAATGGGGTGTTCTGTCTACCTGCACCAGCGTTTCTGTTTTCGATCATTTTATGTTGGTTTCTGCTGCTTGATTTTCCTTAGGTTTACTTCTTTACTTTCTACAAAAGATTAGATTAATGGACTCATATGGACTGAAAATATCCATTTCTTTTAAAGACTTCTGCTATTTGTCGCTCTCGTGGATCTGTTTTCCTTGTCTATTATCCATCAATTTATCTGTGTGCCTATCCTTCTTTGTTTGTCAGTTCATTGTTAGACTAACCAGACTAATGTTTTCATTTCTGGGTTGGAGGTTTACGGCAACAATGTGGAGATCCAAGCGTTATCTGAAATGTATAACCGCCCTATCCATATATATTCTTACAGCATCGGTAAATTCGCTTTCTGACTTTTGGTTGTTCTTTTTGAAATGAGATGATGTGATGATTATGATGCTCAGCTTTGTGGACTTGTCTCTGTTAGTTGCTTGCATTAAATTTTGGAATTTGCTGGTGCAGAACCAATGAACACGTTCCATGGAAGTTATAACTCAGACAGCCCTCCTATCCGTCTCAGTTATCATCATGGAAATCATTACAACTCCCTTGTTGATCCTCGCCGATTAACAGTTGGTGCTGGGCTTGGGTTTAGCTCTCTGCAAGGGGTAAACTCTCGAATTGCAAACAAACATGTTAATCGCTTTGCTGTCCTGTAATGAGATAACTTAGTAGGTTATGAAGCTGATATATTTTACATATTATCTTTAGATTGTCATCTAATTATATATGATATGCTGTTTCTTTGCAAACCTATTTGTTAGTTTCAGATATATATTTTTTATTTCTCCTGCAGACAAACATCGACAAGGATAAAGTAAAAGCTGTAATTAAAGCTCAACAGGACCAACAGATCGATAACGTTAAGTACCTAGAAAGTTCAATTTCATTGATTGATTTCCAAAAACTTGATGCTCATGTGGTCTTTATTTGGTTAAATGGTCCCATTTCAGGCGCTTCTGGCCGAAGGACGCTTCTACTCAGATCTTGAGCTCACTGAAAAGGAGATGGAACGCATGGTGATCGAAGCTTCTAGGGCTGAGTATATTGCTCGTGATAGGTTTAGACAACAGCTTGGTTGTCAAGAGTCTTCCACATCCGGAGCTGAGCCATCATCTTCAGGAGCTAGTAAGTTTGAGCTGACATTTGATGAAGTTTAAAGTATCTTACATTATTTTCTAGGTTGCACCTCTATCGATGTAAGATCAATAAATTTGCGGGTTTGAACTGTAAATTTTAACATTGAATTGTAGGGTCATCTGGAAGTGAGAAACGGCAGGAAGGTGGGCCCTGCTTGCCAGATTCCACCTTTAGCGACTGCATCCAGATTATGCTGTCGATGGGTTTCAGCTATCCACGAGTAATTGAGGCTTATAGCATATTTGGGGATGATGTGGATTCTATGGTTTGTTATCTTGTAGAAACCAGCAGTAGCAGCAGACGCAGCAAAGGAAAAGCAACTGAATGACGAACCGAGTCTGGAGTTAAATGGCTGACAGTGTGTTGTGTTTTTCTAAGTACAAGTATTTGCTTTGTCTTGAGATTTCTATCTTGTATGGATCGTCCAATATGTTTTTAAGTCAACTTTGAAGCTTAGTAATACTTGATGTGCTGCTGCGCTACTGTTGGCATGTCGATTACTTGTGTATGTGAATAATGCCATGCAACTTTAGAGAGGAAAGTTCTCTGCTGAAAATTGTTTTTCTGGAGCCTGGGGTCTTTCGGAAATAACTTTTCTACCTCCACAAGGTAGGGATAAGGTTTGTGTACACTTTACCCTTCAGACCCCGTAGTGTGAGATTACACTGGATGTTGTTTTATGGTTGTAACTTTAGAGAGGAAACATGTGCAAGGCTCTCGCTTGAATTTTTTTTGATAGGTCCTTCACTTTAGTGGTTTAGAGACTATCAGAAAACAAAACCATCCAGTGCTGGTTGTCATATGCCTCTTCATCTTATATTCCAGGCTAGATGAGAAATGTCGAAATTAGTAAAAAAGTAGTGTAATAGTTTACATCAAACGAGAAGATAAAGGATGACAGGTCTCATACCCCAAAAGGAAGAATACGAGGGAATATATTTACATCTCACTGTACATCCTATATCATGTATTTACAGTCACATGAATAGACTCGAATATGTGAACTCTTACTCCAGTACGAAATGGAAAACTCTACTAAAAACCCCCTAAGATCATTGAATATTACAATTGCTTTTTTTGTTTTTGTTTGAACAAGTAGATACTTTTATTTAATACAACGAAACATTGTAACAAAGATCCAATGGATCATTACACATAGCATTGATGCCGTCTACAACATTCTGATTTCCGAACTTAGCAAGAGTTCTACACGTGCTTTCAAGCACTGATCCTTGTCCGCCAACATCCTGGCTACAACAAAAGGAGGAGGGATGACAAGACACACGAGCTTATTTATGGTTGTCTGCTTGGAAGCTTCTTTAGCCAGCAGGTCTGCTACTCCATTCCCTTCCCCGAAGTTATGCTGGATCACTAGTTCCTTCTCCTTCATGGATATCAACCACCTGCAATTATGTAAGAGAGAGTCATAGGTAGAATTCTCATTTTCGAGGAGATTTAATACCTGAATAGAGTCAGTTTCGATTGAAAAGAATTTATGTTTCATGGCAAGCTCCAGACTTTGCTGAAGAGTCAAAAGTTCTGCATGGGTACAGGATGCAGCTTGCGCTTTCATGTTGAATCCCATAATTCAATGGCCGTTATGATCGCAAATAACTTCACCTAATCCACTGGCCATTTGTTTTTATGCCCTGTCAAAATTTAATTTGAACCAGCCAATATAAGGTTTACTCCGGTTGGTATTACAACTAACTTTCTTTTCTTGGTTACTTTTTCTGTTAGTAAGTTAGTAATATTCAGTTGCTTGGTTGATAATGTGCAGGAGAGGAATTTTTTTTTTTTGGTATTGTTTTCAATGTTGTAGTTTCTGTTTAACCAAAAGTTCCATAATAAGAACGGTAGTAGTTGACTCCAATTAATATTGTGAGAGGGGATATTGGGGTTGCTATGTCCCATTTAAGCTGGAAGCCGTACTGTCCCATTTAAGGGAGTACCAAAGATTTTTTGCAACAACACATTGGAGGAAGATATGAGGTAGGTTTTCCTCACCTGTCCTACAAACAATGCATGCTTTATCCACGTTCATACCAACGTGGTAAAGGTATGATCGGGAGGGTAGTCTATTGTCATAGCATTTCCTGAGGAAGAATTTTATTTTATTAGGGCAACGAGTATCCCATATCCATTTGAAGCTTCTAAGCGTAGGAGTAGGATTGTCTATGAGGGGGTAGCAGGAAGCCGTAGAAAAAGTTCTGTCGCTATTAGGTTCCCATAAGAGGCAGCCGTAGGTAAGGGTGGTAGGTGGGCCGGGCCCGACCCGGGCCCGCGGGCTATACGGGCTAGCGGGTTAAACGGGCCCTCCCGTGGGGGGTCCGGGTTTGGGGNTAGCCGTTGGAGCCTCAAAATAGCCGTTTGGCATGTTTAAAAAATCAGCTTTTGGCCCCCAAACTTTGTTTTAACCCCAAACTTTTTATAATTATACTTTTTCCCTTTTCTCAACTATAAATACCCCCTCATTCTTTCATTTTTACTCACAAAAATATCAATCTCTCTCTAATTTTCTTTTACTATTGCTTACTTTATTATTGAAAATTGTGAAAAATTGTGAAGTTAGTGAATTGAAGTATTCAAGTCTTCAACATTATACAATTTTCACAAGAAGTTGTTCGTCAATTCGGTAAACTCGTTCCAACTCATAAGTTTTAATATTATAGTTTTGTTTGTTTTAGTTTGTATAATTATAATTAATATGGCATTTTCTTTGAAAAAAATGTTTAGTGGTAAGGGAAAATCTAAAGTCGGTGAATCTAGTGGCCAAGCTACTACTCCTCCCCCGGCTCCCCGACGTAGATCTATTACCCGTCCTCCCCCACCTATTATTCTTGATAGTGATAACCCTTGTTTTCAATTTACTGATAGTCAGTTTATACATGATCTTACACCAGGTTCACAATTAAATGATGAATATATGAATGCTCTTTATGGTAATCCAACTATCGATGAAAATGATGAGGAAAATGATGATTTAGATGAAAATCAACCCGATTTAGATGATACACCTACTAGTCCTCTTGTTAACCAAACTGATTATAATCCAAATGATGCCCCGGTTGACCCTCCTGTAGTAACCCCTACTTTTAATAGACAACGTG
>ML389454.1:1684-13305 GCA_005239525.1 Nicotiana knightiana
TTTTTTTTGGTCCCTTCTAGTGATGAAGACAATGTATAGTAACAAGGATAGAACTTTACACGTTCTTTAATGATTACCTAAGTTTGAAGTGGTGTTAATCTAAAAGATTACACGTTTAGGAATCACCTATGTAAGTGTGAAGTGAAGCCGCTTCAATGAGAATTCTGTAAGGCCAATTCTCTACGCACTTATAAAACCAGGTGGTGTTCATGGCTGAAACGAACACAACAATGAGAACCAAAAGACGGTTAAGGGTTGGTTGTGTGACATATGGTTGTCTAGGTATACACTAAAGTTCGACGGTTCAAAGATATCAAATCTACCGATTGACCGAGTATATCCGACATATGTTCACTACGGAAAGTTCAAAGGGAAACCTACTTATCCAGATGCAATTAATCCTTACTTGCAAATCACACAGCGTCCATCTATGATCATTCTTGTTACAGCCATTCCCATTCATGTGGGGGATTGTTGGACTTTAAGCATTGGGCTTAAAGACTTTCAGCATTGGGCTTAAAAGTCTAAGAGTGTGAATTGGGAAATGGTGGGAAATAAAATGGAGGGAAATGAAAATTTGAATCAAGTGAGCTTTTGTCATGAACTTTGTACCACATTGGTGAAAGACAACTACACTTGTGTGTATAAATATAGGATCACTTCTTAGAGCTCTTAAAAGGAGTTGAAGAGGATGTATCCTCGCGCCGTCGTCGTCGCTCGCTCGGCTCGGCTTCGGCTTTGGCTTTGGCTTTGGCTTTGGATTTGGATTTGGATTTGGATTTGGATTTGGATTCGGATTTGGATTTGGATTTTTCAAATGATCAATCGATAAGATTATTTTTGGACAAAGTTTATTTAATTAATTATTTAATAATTAAATTAAATGTCAGTTAGTTCATTAACGGAATTAACTAAAATCCAAAAACGCTGCCTTTGCTTGTTTTCCTTCCTGAACAGACACTTTTTTTCCTGAACAGACATCACACCTCTTCCAATAGTTGCCTATAAATTCTGAGGCATGGCTTAATTTTCCAGACACTGAAAATCACGAATTCCATTCTGAATACTGCATTCTACTTCGCAGTCTCTCTCTCTCTCAAATTCGTAAGTGTGATCTTGCTCCGTTCTTTGAGTTTGTTGGTATCCTGCAGTTTGTATTGCCACTGTTGCAGGAAGGTTATTCCGTTTCATCCTGGGAGGATTTAATCCATTACCTTGGCAACTTGTGAGGGGGTTAAAATTCCTTAAGGACACACAAGGAAATTGTGGACTCGGAATATTTCTTATCGTTTATATATTTTCTGTTTCTTCTAACCGTTCTTCTAATTTTCTGAGTTTTAACACAGAGGCGATAATAGACCCTTGTGGTCCGATCCTTCCCCGGACTCCGCGCATAGCAGGAGCCAAAGGCGGAGTTATGATTTCAAGCTTATGGGTTCAGGATTCTAATCGTTAAAAGTTACTAGGTTCTAAATTAATAATTTATACATATTTAATGAATTTTATAAGACAAATACAAAGTTTAAATTAAAATTATTAGATTCGACCGAACACAGTGCTAATATTTTATTTTCACCTCTAACGAGAACTTAGTGCACCATGCTAATCAACTCGCCTTTCAAACTACAAAGTGAAGTTGGTTGGTGAATATGATCCACGCACTTAGCTCCTCTCCAGACTGAATCATTAATATTATTTTTTTAATTATTTGCTATTCGAAATGTATTGGTCTGACTAGTCAAAATTCACATCGTACAGCAGATTTAAGAGAAATTGCTCCTATCATAATTTTCTTCATTTTCAAGATTCAAATCGGAGACTTTTAAAGAATGGAGCTGTCAAGGCTTTTAAAATCTGAATAATAACACTCTAAAAATTCAGAAATATTTCAGTATAATATGTGATAGTTCAAATTTTTATATATGAACTTCTAACATAATATGTTGGAGTTTCAACATACTATACGAGAAGTTTATATGCAGAAACTTTATAATCCAGTATATTATGCTGAAACTTTATATGTGTAGGAGTTCCAACATAATATGCTGGAATGTATACACAAAAGCTCCATAATCCCGTATATTATACTAAAATTTTCTGTGTTTTAAAAAAACAAATAATTATTTTTCAATAATTTTGAAAATACTAACTTTTTTTAATTAATAATTCGAAAATTAGCTAGCTCGTACATTTATTAGCTTAAAGTTTAATTTAGAGAAAGATTATCCATATAAAAAGGTAAGTAGAACCTTTTAGAAGTATAGACTTGTAGTTAAAGAAAGGGACTAAAAACGTGGGAGGCGGCAATTAAGGACGTGCAAGACGGTCTTCTATCTTTTGGTCTCCCAAGCAGCTGACTCATCTCAAGATTATCCATACTCAATATATTTATCAATAATATTTATGTTAGTCCATTATAGTTAAGTGATAAATAAAGATAAAAAATACTTACAAACTAATCATGATTAAGTTAAAAAATTAATATGAATGACAAAATATTCTTTTTTTTTAAAATTATGTGACATTCTTTTCTTTAGATATGTTTAAGAAAAGTGGAACATTATAACACTTAAGAATGATTTATCGTTTTATTTTTAAGGATATAATTTTATAGCAAATATAAAAAAATCATGCATGACATGTTTAAAATTATAAGTTTTAAATTTATTTCTTCTTCGTAAACTTCATACTTAGTCAAATATCTTTTGGGGGAGTATAATCAAGTAATTGATTTATTATAAATACTAAGTAGGCGTTTGGACATAAGAATTGTAAAATTTCAAAAAATCAAATATTTTTTTCTTCACTAATAACCCATTGCCTGTTTTAATTTTGGAAATCCTATTCCGATAATCCACATAGATAGAGTCAACTTGAACAAGCATGACGTTGACTCGTGAGGACAAGGTACCTCTAATCTTTATTCTGTTTTTTTGAAATAAAAAAAAATTATTTTATCAGAATCGGCATTATCGTATTAAGTGAAACCTGTTATAAAATAACGACCGTAAAGTAAATAAACTAAAGACAAGTATAGAGAGAAACCGATATATTATTAAACTTTCAAACTGATGTACATAATAAACTGAAATCTCCTCTATTTATAGAAGAAAGGAAGTTGCTGTGTAAGCTGCTTGTAAGCTGCTACTGCAAGCTGCTGTGTAAGCTGCTACTGTACCAGATGTAGATAATCTTCTTTCGGGGGTAATGTTTATCCATAACGGAGTACCAAAATGATAAGCTTCTTCAGGAGGCTTATTTCCAATAGAGTACTAAATAGATAAACATATTTACGACAGCGTCCCATATGGATAAGCTTCTTCAGGAAGCTTATTTACAACTGAGTACTAAATGAACATCCATTATATAATATATATTTATAACACTCCCCCTTGGATGTTCATTAAAAGATAATGTGCCTCATTAAAACCTTACCAGAAAAAATCCCGTGGGAAAAAAGTCCTAGTGAAGAAAAAAGAGTGCACATATTTAGTAATACGCATTGCTAGGTGCCTCATTAAAAATCTTATAAGGAAAACCATGTTGGGAAGAACACCTTAATAAGGAAACAAGAGTGCATCGCGTATTTTACTCCCCCTAATGAAAACCTCGTTTCAAATATTTGTGTCTCTGTATTCCAATCTTGTATATTATCTTCTCAAAAGTTGAAGTTGGCAAAGATTTAGTGAATAAATTTGTCGGATTGTCACTTGAACGGATTTGTTGCACATCAATGTCACCATTTTTCTGAAGATCGTGTGTGTAGAATAATTTTGGTGAAATGTGCTTCGTTCTATCACCTTTTATAAGTCCTCCTTTCAATTGGGCTATGCATGCAGCATTGGCTTCGTATAAAATTGTGGGTCTTTTCTCACATTCCAAACCACATTTTTCTCGAATAAAATAAATTATTGATCTCAACCATACGGATTCCCTACTTGCTTCATGAATAGCTATTATCTCAGTATGTATGAAGAAGTAGAAACAATAGATTGCTTTGTGGAGCGCCATGATATGACAGTACCTCCATAAGTAAATACGTACCCGGTTTGAGATCGAGCTTTATGGGGATCAGATAAATAACCTGCATCTGCATAACCAACAAGATCTGCACCATCTTTGTTAGCATAAAACAAACTCATATCAAGAACTCCCTTTAAATATTGCAATATATGCTTAATCCCGTTTCAATGTCTCCGTGTAGGAGAAGAACTATATCTTGCTAGTAAATTAACAGAAAATGCTATGTCAGGCCTTGTAGCATTAGCAAGATACATTAATGCACCAATTGCACTGAGATATGGTACTTCGGGACCAAGGAGTTCCTCATTCTCTTCTGAAGGTCGTAACAAATCCTTATTCACTTCAAGTGATCGAACAACCATTGGTGTACTCAATGAGTGTGTTTTGTCCATGTAAAAGCGTTTTAAGACCCTTTATGTATAGGCAGATTGATGGATAAAGATCTCGTCTGCTAAATGTTCAATTTGCAGACNTATAAGAATACATGGACAAATAACATCATTTATGTAACCTTCTTTCAGCAAATATTCACTAAGGCGATTATACCACATGCGCCCAGATTGCTTTAAACCGTACAAAGATCTTTGTAATCTAATTGAATACATTTCCTGAGATTTTAAATTTGCTTCGAGCATTTTAAATCTTTCAGGGATTTTCATGTAAATTTTATTATCAAGTGACCCGTTCAGATAAGCTGTAACCACATCCATTAGATGTATTTCAAGCCTTTCATGTAAGGCTAAACTGATGAGATATCGAAATGTTATGGCATCCATAACGGGTGAATATGTTTCTTCATAATCGACTTCAGGTCGTTGTGATAATCCTTGTGCGACAAGGCGAACCTTGTATCTTTCAACTTCATCTTTATTATTTCTTTTCCGCACAAAAACTTATTTATGACCAACTGGCTTTATACCTGCAGGTGTTTGGACTACTGGTCCAAAGACCCTCTCTTTTAGCAAGGGACTTCAATTCCGATTGAGTTGCCTCTTGCCATTTTGGCCAATCAGATCTTTGTCGACATTCTTCGACAGATTAGGGTTCAAGATTCTCACTATCTTGCATAATGTTTCGTGCAACATTATATGCAAAAATATTATCCACCACTATTTCATATCGATTTAAATTAATCCCATCACCAGTAGAACTTATTAAAAGTTCCTCACTCACCTGAGTCTCGGGTTCATTGATTTCTTCAGGAATCTCAGAACTAATCAGATCTTGGGTCTCTTCAGGAGATCCCTTCATAGTATTATTTTGATCACTTGTCGATTTCCTTTTTCTAGGATTTCGATCCTTAGAACCTAGAGGCCTACCACGCTTCAGGCGTGTTTTGGGTTTACTAGCTATCATGCTAGTAGATGGTCCTGCTGGGACATCAATTCGGATAGGCATATTCTCTACAGGGATATTTGATTAGTAATCCTTTTCAAATTAGTAAATGCATCTGGCATTTAATTTGCTATATTCTGTAAATGGATGATCTTTGGACCTCCTGATTACATATAGGGGTACGTGGATCAAAATGAGATAATGATGAAACTTTTCACACAATTTCTCTTTTGATTTCCTTTTTCTCTCCCCCTAATTTTGGGAATTTGTTTCATTAAATCGACAATCTGCAAATCGAGCAGTAAATAAATCTCCCGCCAATGGTTTAAGATAACGAATAATAGAGGGTGATTCAAACCCAATATATATTTCTAACCTTCTCTGTGGGCCCATCTTACTACGCTGTGGTGGTGTTACTGGCACATATACAGCGCATCCAAAAATTGGTAGATGGGCAATATTTGGTTCATGACCAAAAACTAATTGTGACGGAATATTTATTATAATGTGTCGGTTTGAGACGAATAAGTGATGCTGCATACAAAATAACATGTCCCCAAACAGTAGGGGATAATTTTGTTTTCATAAGTAGTGGTCTTGCTATCAATTGCAGGCATTTAATAGATGACTCTGCAAGGCCATTTTGAGTATGAACACAAGCTACATGATGTTCAAATTTTATCCCAATTTATAGACAATAATCATCAAAAGCTTGAGATGAGAATTCTCCAGCATTATCAAGGCGAATAGCCTTTATAGGATAATCTAGGAATTGTGCCCTTAATCGAATTATTTGGGCTAATAGCTTTGCAAACGCCAGGTTGCGAGATGATAGTAGGCACACATGAGACCATCTTGAAGATGCATCTATTGGGACCATAAAATATCTAAACAACCCACTTGGTGGGTGAATAAGTCCACATATATCCCCATGTATACGCTCTAAAAAGGCAGGGGATTCCATGCTAACCTTCACTGGTGATGGTCTAGTTATCATTTTGCCTTGATAACAAGCATCACAAGAAATTCATCATTTGTAAGAATCTTCAGGTTCTTTAGTGGATGTCCACTTGAATTTTCAATAATTCGTCTCATCATTATTGATCTAGGATGGCCCAAACGGCCATGCCAAAGCTCAAAAATATTTGAATCAGTAAACTTCTGGTTTACGATAGAGTGTGCTTTAACTACACTGATCTTTGAATAGTATAAGCCAGAAGATAAAGTTGGTAGCTTTTCTACAATGCATTTCTGGCCAGAAATATTCTTTGTAATACAAAGATATTCCTCGTTCATTTCATCTATTGTCTCAACATGATACCCATTTCGGCGGATATCTATAAAACTCAACAAGTTTCTTCGGGACTTGGAGGAGAATAATGCATTGTTTATAATAAGTTTTGTTCCCGTAGACATAAATACAATTGCTCTTCCGGAGCCTTCAATCAAACTTATATTACCAGAAATTGTAGAAACATTTGCTTTTTCCTTATGCAAATAAGAAAAGTATTTCTGATCTTTGAATATGGCATGAGTTGTTCCACTATCAATTACACAAATATCTTCATGATTGGTCTTTGATCCAAACATAATTTGAGGATTATCCATATTCTTCAAAANAATACAAAGATATTCCTTGTTCATTTCATCTATTGTCTTAACATGATACCCATTTCGGCGGATATCTATAAAACTCAACAAATTTCTTCGGGACTTGGAGGAGAATAATGCATTGTTTATATAAGTTTTGTTCCCGTAGACATAAATACAATTGCTCTTCCGGAGCCTTCAATCAAACTTATATTACCAGAAATTGTAGAAACATTTGCTTTTCCCCTATGCAAATAAGAAAAGTATTTCTGATCTTTGAATATGGCATGAGTTGTTCCACTATCAATTACACAAATATCTTCATGATTGGTCTTTGATCCAAATATAGTTTGAGGATTATCCATATTCTTCAAAACGACATAAACAAAATATATTATAATAAACGTTATTATCAAAACGTAACTTTTATTACATAACCATACTATCTACTACAAACAACAAAAATTAAAATATTTGTGTTTCTACAGATTCATCAGCGATTACGTGACTTGTTTCTCCTTCTGGGAATGCAAAGTAATCAGCTACATCCAAATGCATGAAGTCTAAATTATCTTCAGAAATAAATTTTGCTTCAGCATTTTTGTCTGTCTTCTTCAGAGAGGCTTGATAAAACTCAACTAGGTGCTTTGGTGTTCGACTGGTACGTGACCAATGTCCTTTTCCCCATATCTATAGCATGCATTTTCTGCATTTGTTGCTTGCACCACTTCATGCTTTTGTTCCTTCCTTTTCCACTGCTGGTGGTTAGGAGGGTTCTTTGGTGCATTATTATTACCATGATTAGATTTTCTTCCCCGACCTCGGCCATGACCACGACCTCTTCCATGCTTAGCTTGGTGGAAGTTCGTCTCATTCACTTAAGGGAATGGACAAGAACCAGTTGGTCGGCTTTCATGGTTTTTCATTAATAGCCCATTATGTTGCTCGGCTACAAGAAAATGTGAGATAAGTTCAGAATACTTTTTGAATCTTATCTCTCAATATTGCTGTTGCAGGAGCATATTCGAGGCATGAAAAGTGGTGAAAGTTTCTCCAACATATCATGATCAATAATATTATCACCACATAATTTCAATTGGGAAATAATCCTGAACATAGCAGAATTATACTCACTGATAGATTTAAAATCTTGTAGCCTTAAATGAGTCCAGTCATAACGTGCCTGTGGAAGAACGACCATCTTCAAGTGGTCATATCTATCTTTCAAATTATTTCACAGTATGACTGGATCTTTAACTGTGAGATATTCCATTTTCAAGCCTTCATCAAAGTGATGGTGTAGGAATATCATGGCTTTGGCACGGTCTTGATTTGATGCTTGATTTTTATCCTTGATGGTGTCTGCCAGACCCATCGCATCAAGATGAATTTCAGCATCAAGCACCCAAGACATGTAGCTTTTGCCCGATATATCCAGGGCTACAAATTCAAGTTTAGAAAGATTTGACATTATTTAGAAAAAGAAAGTTCGTACCTTTGATACTTTCAAAGTATTTGCTCGAGATGATAGAGTCTCGTGCTGATAACGTGTTATAAATAACGACTGTAAAGTAAATAAACTAAAGACAAGTATAGAGAGAAACTAATATATTATTGAATTTTCAAACTAATGTACATAATGAACTGAAATCTCCTCTATTTATAGAAGAAAGGAAGTTGTTGTGTAAGCTGCTACTACAAGCTGCTGTGTAAGATGTTACTGTACCAGATATAGATAATCTTCTTCCGGAGTAATGTTTATCCATAACGGAGTACCAAAATGATAAGCTTCTTCAAGAGGCTTATTTCCAATAGAATACTAAATAGATAAACATATTTATGGCAGTGTCCCATATGAATAAGCTTTTTCAAGAAGCTTATTTAAATAGAGTACTAAATAAACATCCATTATATAATATATATTTATAACAAAACCAGGTTTGTTTTGTTTTTTGTCATCTCTCTGTTTTTTCTATTTCCTTACTCCTTAATACTTCAAATTCTGTACGTAGCAATAGGTTTCGGCTAAACGCAACATCTTTCGCTTAAATTTATATTCAAAAAATTATTAATAAATATATAAATATTTAATTACATATCAATAATTAATACTTTCTTTGTTTCAATTTATGTGAACATATTTCTTTTTTAGTCCGTGTCAAAAGAATGACTCCTTTGCTTATTTAGAAATAATTTACCTTTATGCTATAATTTATAGCTACATAAAATATATGTGTCTCATTTTACATCACAAGTTCAAAAATCTTCTCTATTTTATTAAACTCCATGCTCAGTCAAATGATTCACATAAATTTAAACGAAGGGAGTACGAGCTATTAGTTTCATAACAAATCTTTAAATTCTAGCTCTATCTTCGGGCGAAGCCAGGAAATTCAATAAGTTGCCAGTAGGACAAGTGCTCTTTTTACGTTCATATTTTATCCAAGTAGTGGAATATTTAAGCTCCTGTTTGGCCATAATTTTTTTTTTTTTTTTTAAAGAAATTAAAAATATTGTTTAGTCATAACAAGTGAACAGTTTTTGGAGATGATTTTTTAAAGTTTTTTATTTGCAATTCTTTTCAAGTTAAATGCATATTCAAATACTTTAACTTCAAAAATTATTTTTCATCTCACTTTAAAAAGATAATTAACTAAATCTATGTCCAAACGCTAGGTAAATTTTAAATATAATAGTTGAACAATTATCTCATTTTCTACTTGTACCTCTGAAAGTCTTATTTTTCTGTCTGATGTAGAGTTTGAAAAACTGGTCATTAAAACATTACTATAAGATTTTGCTAGTCAGCACTCAGGACTCATGTGTCCAGTAGCATAAATGTGTGAACAACATTTTTATTTTAAATATATTTGGGACATGATCTAACTGGCAACATAATAGTTCATCCACTTGCCATAGTTATAAGAAACATACATTATGCTCTAATCTTGCCTTAGAATGGAAATCAAAATTTAAAGTTTATAAACTTCTACGACGCCTTTAAGTTGATATACAATAATATTTAAGTTTAAAGTTAAAAATTTATAAATATTTAATGAACGTATATATAAAATGTAAATAAAAAATACTAAATATTCACGTGAACCCGTAACTTATAAGCTATATTCTCCCCTAATTGCAAGATGTTTGAATCAAGTCAAAATATCAATTATAGCGCTGCTACTAATTAGTGGACAACATGATAATTATCTAAGAGACAAAATTGTGAAGCTCTTTAGGCTTTAATTTAAAGTTCTTTTTTGCCCTTTTTCTTGGTACGAAGAAATGTTACAATTATTTAAATTTTAAATATATTCTCTCTGTTTTAAATTATGTAAACCTATTATTATTTGAGGGAGTTAAACAAAGTTCCCTATGATCATGTTTCTGAAAATACTTTCTAAAATATTTTAAATAGTTAATTATTATGATTTGTAGTACTTTTTATATAATTTTTAAATATATAAATTATATTTTAAAAAATTAAAAAAATTTGTATCCGAATTCACAAAAAATCAATCAATTTGAGCCTGAACTCCGAAAAAAATTCAGATAAGTTGAAACAAATGTGATATATGACTAAAACAAAACAGAAGGTAGTTGTTACTCCAACTTAATCTTATAAATTATCCTATTTCTCATCAATTGACTAATTATTCTTGCTCTGTTATGAAACAATAAAGAACAAGAACAATATTGCAGAGAAAGAGAGAGAAGAAATTCTTATTAAATTTTGGGATGATTTACAATGGGCTAAGACCCCTCTATTTATAGAGGAAAAATGACTTAGCCACAAAGTAGAACTCTTTAAAAGATAGACATTCACTCTAAATAGAGTTCTATTTATAACACTCCCCCTTGAATGTCTATTCAACAAATAATGTGTCTCGTTAAAACCTTAACTAAAATAAAACCCAATGGGAAAAAAATCTAGAAAAGAAAAAAGAGTACACATGTTTAGAAATGCGCCTTTTGGTTGCCTCGTTAAAAACCTCGCAAGGAAAACCCAGTGGGACAAAACCTTGTAAGGAAAAAAGAGTGCAACGCGCATTAACTCCCCCTGATGAGAGCATCAATTCACATCCTTGAGCCTTCGCATCCCAATCTTGTGTATTAGCTTCTTGAAGGTTGACATTGGTAGAGATTTTGTGAACAAACCAACCATATTATCACTTGAACGAATCTGTTGCACACTAATATCACCATTCTTTTGAAGATCATGTGTGAAGAATAACTTTGGTGAAATATGCTTTGTCCTATCTCCTTTTATGAATCCTCCCTTCAAGTGTGCTATGCATGCTGCATTGTCTTGATACAAAATCGTGGGTAGTTTGTCACACTTTAAACCACATTTGTCTCGAATAAGATGTATTATAGACCTCAACCACACGCATTCTCGACTTGCTTCATGAATAGCAATTATCTCTGCATGATTAGATGAAGTAGCCACGATCGATTGCTTAGTTGATCGCCAAGATATGGCAGTGCCTCCACAGGTAAACACATAACCTGTTTGAGATCGGGCCTTGTGTGGATCAGATAATTACCCAGCATCGGCATAACCAACAAGATCGAGACTGCAATTATTTCCATAAAATAAGCCCATATCAGTAGTTCCTTTTAGATACCGCAATATGTGTTTGATTCCATTCCAATGTCTCCTTGTAGGAGCA
>ML389455.1:0-37322 GCA_005239525.1 Nicotiana knightiana
ATTCTGTTAGTATGCACGTAGGACTTGTGACACTAGTTCCTGGCACACACGTAGTTGTTATTTGTGTTTACGGGTCTGTATATATATATATATATATATATATATATATATATATATATATATATATATATATATATCCTCTTTTTGACTGCTTTTGGTAAAAATGGTTGCTATTTTTTTCAACTAATGTTTGAATTTTAAAAACTTGGCACGTCTTGGGATGTTTAACCAAGCATGGGAGAAATCCTTAGAAATTTAAGTGTGGGCTTGCCTAACCCCGGTGTTGGGCGCCATCACGACCTGAGTTAGTTTTTGGGTCGTGACACTATGCGAACGCGAACGCGATGAAGAACGATACATAACTACGCGATCGCGAGATAAGTCATGCGAACACGAAGAGGAAAAGATTTAGCTACAGAACAGCCTTCGCAATCACGGCTACACCAACACGATCGCATAGAGGGACATCAGACACCAGAACTTCAGCATTCCAAAACATGAGAAAATGGCCCGTAGCCCATCCGAAACGCACCTGAGGCCCTCGGGACCCCGTCGAAACATGCCAACAAGTTCCATAACATAACACGAACCCACTCAAGATCTCAAATCACATCAAACAATGTCAAAACTATGAATCGAACCTCGAATCGAACTTATGAACTTTCAAATCTTCCAACTTGGAAAACTCGTGCCGAAACATATCAAATCAACCTGGAATGACGTCACATTTTGCATGAAAGTATCAAATGACATAACAGAGCTAATCCAACTCCCAGAATCGAAATCTGACCCCGATGTCACCAAAGTCAACTCTTGGTCAAACCTCTCAACCTTCCAAAACTTTAATTTTTCCAATTTTCGCCGAAATGCTTCAAATTATCCTACGAACCTCCAAATTCAAATCTGGACGCATGCCTAAGTCCAAAATCACCATGCAAAGCTATTGGATCATCAAAATGCCAATTCGGATTCGTCTACACAAAATTCAAAACTTCGGTCACTTTTACCGCTTAAGCTTCTAAAACAAGACTTCTTCTTCAGAATTGAACCGAATCGTCCGAAAACCGAACTCGACCACATGCGCAAGTCATAACACATAATATGATTTTGCTCGAGACCTAAAGCCTCCGAACAGGGCGCTAATTCTCAAAACGACCTGTCGGGTCGTTACACACTTTTTAATTAAACTCATATATATAAAGTACTAATTAATCGTTTTTATTGTGTTGTATATTTTTTGTGATTATTTTATGATATAATTATATCTTTTTGTTTTCTATCCAGATTATTTTATTTATTTGCTAAAAATTTATGAAAATTATATATGTTTATTTTATTAAATAATTAGTGTTATGTATGACTTTAGTGTTGTACGAATAATAACCAGTTACTTTATTGTTGTTTCGTGCCCTTTAGTGTTATGTTGTGCCTTTAATTGTTATGTAGTTCCCTTAGCGTGGTAAAACTGATAATAAATATTAGCTTATGGTAGTTGACTACGTGCCCTCATTAACTAACTACGTACCATTTAGAGTAGTGTGACTTTAGCCATCTTTAGGATTCTTTAGTCTAAAATAAAAACTACATTCCCTCATTAACTAACTCGGTAGAGTACTCAATTATGAATTAAATATATTACTAGATAAATATCAAATACTAGATGAATTATAAAATAATTACTACATTCCCTCATTACAAATACTACACAGTGCCGAATGTTTTGGGCAAAATATAAAAGTTAACAAACAAATCGTTACGAATGAAATAAAGTGAATATTATTTAGTATTAAGGTTGTTGTATTTTTTATATGAATAATTATTAAATATATCTTGATTAGTTATGAAAATTAAGTATTTAATTCTCCTATAAGCCCAAAATATCTGAAAAATAAATGACAATTCAGACAAAATCTTGCTGAATTTTAGGCCAAAAAATTTTAAACTAAATCAACCTAAGTATATTTATCTGGATATATCATGATTAGTTATGAAAATTAATAATTTAATTCTCTTATAACAAAAAAATATCTAAAAAAGAATGATAACTCAAATAAAACTCCGCCAAATTTTAGTAAAAAATGTAAGAAGCTAACATATAAAATAATAATAATATAGAAAATGTATCAACCCAAGTAATAATATAGAAAATGTACCAATTAAATATTAATATAAAAAATATCGCAATATATTTAAAGATGTTAAACTATTAAAGTGAAAAATACTTTAATTGATATTGTTCAATTTATAGACATTGTCATAGAGCTTCCCCATGTGCATCCATACCTGCTGTTCGAGAGCTACTATTGCTCCAGGGCAACTATAGGTCTTCACACATCTGGGATGGATAGTGTTTGTCCCAGATCTTTCACCCAGACATATAGACGATCTTTGAGAGTTCACTAGGGACCACCCACGTCATCCCTGTATAGTTAGACGCCTTCAGTAGATGGGATTTTACTGGATTATAGAGACCGGCCGGTTGCAGTTCGACTGGGCCCTCAGAACGGCTATGATAGAGCGGTGGCGACCGGAGATGCACACATTTCATATACCTATCGGCAAGGCTACCATCATGCTAGAGGGTGTGGAGGTTCTATTTGGGTTACCCGTTGATGATATGCTTGCAGCTTATCGGCATGCTCTTAGGGACTATACGGGAGAGGACTACCTACATATGCAGAGGCTTACCGGTTTCTAGCCTGCGAAGTCGACTACTTTGAGTGGTGCCAGTCGATTGCAGCTGACGCCTGTTAGCCAGCATCTGGTGGCACAGCATGCGGAGATCACCGATGACTCATCGGCAGAAGATATAGATCGGCAAACGAGGTTGTTGCTAATGATGATGTTTGGTGGTATTATGTTTCCGAACACTTGGGAAACCTAGTTAGCTTGCAATTTCTACATCATCTGGAGTGGCTAGATGAGTTACCTGGTTAAAACTGGGGTGGAGCTGTTCTAGATTACCTTTATAGGTAGTTGTGCTGGTCGTCCATGGACACCACGGAGAGACGTTGTCGGTTTTATACTCCTATTGCAGGTGATAACATAGTTAATTCTTTTCATGATTATAACAGAGATTATAAAAAATGATTTAAATTTTACGTCCGCAATCAATACTAGGTTTGTAACTGGGAGCAGTTCCTGCAGTTGCAGCCACCTCTCCCATCGATAGCGCCAAATGCACCACCTCCACCGTTTCTCCCACTAGCTAGGAGATGGGTAGATAGGTGAGGACACGCCCGTGAGGGCGAGGCTCGACATCATCTTCCTTATTACAGGGATCTCTTAGATTTACTTGAAGACGCTCAGGTACATATATTCTTAAGCTTACTTGGCATGACTTGATATGTCTTGCGTTTACTCACGATTCTTGTGTTCAATAAATAGTTCACAAGAGGCCATACAACGACGTGCTCATAGCTGGATTGCCAAATTATTGCTCCCGCTGTCAAGCTATGTGGATGTCTTTGGTTCCACTTATATGCCTCGATATAGTCGAACATCATGCCACAGAGTGAGTCTTTCGACAGTTTGGTTGATGCCGACTTATACCTATTCTGCACACTTAGCATTCTACATATTACCGGCGCGATGATCATTGCAAGGTTGACCAGACATACTTGGCCTGGCTAGAGGCCCGGATAGAGGATTAGGACCAGAGGTATGGCCTGATTCAGCCATACCCTCCACATGACCGTTTGGACGGGGAGAACGAGTACACGGGTTGGTATCATAGTGTTACTCGCCTTCTCATCGGGAATCCCGTTTATCGCGCTGGTGGTCGGAACATTCCATACGCCGGGAGGCATGAGGCACTTGTATGTTATTTTTTATACTTACTTATAATGTTACATTACTTTAACATCCTTCCTTAATTAATATTTTATATGTTATGCAGGCTATTGGCTTACACCAGTTCTGCCAGTTAGGACTAGAGATGCTATAGCATACAGGTGACAGAGCAGTAGTTATGCACGAGCTTGGTCGTCGGATTATTGATCTTGCTGCTGACACATAGAGATGTGCCCCCTAGTGGATGCATGCTTAGGTTACAAGGCTGCTTAAGTGTTTCCTAAGGAGTACCATCATGGGCCACACATGCCCCTAGAACATGGTAGGCGTGGTAGGCGTGGCCATAGAGAAAGGGGTGGTCCACGTGGTCGTGGTGGTCAGCAAGGATGGGGTCCCCAGTAAAGGGGCGTTGAGGCACCCGTGGAGGAAATTAGAGTCAGCCGGGTGACTACCCTGATCCATATGATGCTCCTCGTGATATGTCGCCATTCAGCCGTCAGCTGTCACTAAGGACTTCACAGTTGACCTCGTCAGCTCCAGTGTTGATTTCGGGAACCCTCATTAAGAAGCATGATTGGGATCAGTATTTTCCTGATCGTCTAGAGCTATCGAGAGTTGTTGAGGATCGTCAGATACGAGAGGTGTGTTTAACCAAAGAATTGGATTCTTAGTCAAAGCTATTTTAAGAAGTACTCGGGCTTCTGATAACCAAATTGATTAGCTAATAATAGGATTTAGACTTGTAAATAAGAAATCAATAAGATGGCATAAAAGTAAGTATTTTTTGGTAGTGGTTCGAACGTGTCCATACAAGTGAGATTTTACTCCCTTTTATAGGGAATTTCTTAATATAACGTCTACTCTTCTTAATGATTGAGCATTAATGAATATTTTATCATTAATAATATTAAAATAGGTAATCGTAACTGTTGTGTGAAGATTATGTAACATTTAGCTCATTGATTGAAGATCTATGAATCTGCCCTTTATTCTGCCCTAGTTCATTCTGACCGTGTCTCTTCAACTTCTCGATTAGACTAGAGCTTCTGCTTCTAATTATCTCGTGGGTGTTTACCTCGTACCTCTTTGCTCTGTACCTTTTTCCAAGATTTCATCCAGTTGTCGCCCTTCCATTGTTCCACGTATACTGCTTTGTCATCCAAGATATTACACGTGTAATGTCTATTTTTTACCAATACATATAGTCCCCCCCCACTTACCATCTATTTATCAATTGAATATTTGGTAAGTGGATACACATTTATGGCGAGAATTTTTTGCCATCGTTCTACTCATGTCATTGCATCTGTCTCTGAACGTACGCTTCACTTGTGACTTCTACTAAATTCCTGTGCCACGTGGTGATTCCGAATTGGTTCTGCAATTCGTCAGTGCACTTTAGGGCTTTTTGCGGCTGTATCAGTCACGAAGCGACAGTTTTAATAATGACTTTTACATCAGCATCTTTCCATTTTTTGACAGTTGTCTTCGTGTATAAAATACCCCTTTTTGCCTTTGCTTCTACGAAAAGCTTCTAACTTTCTTTTACTGCTTACAAGCTCTTCTTTCATGCAAATATGTCTTCTCTAAACCAAGACCCCAAAAAAGTAATAATAGTCGATGAACTACCTCCTTCCTCTGCTCTGATCCGGAGTAGGAGGGGTGGTAGATTAAGGAGTTTGGGCTCAACACCTTCTAGAGGGTCTTCTTCTTCTCAACGTAACATTATTCCCCCACCAACTTCTAAGGTTATTGTTACTCCATCTTCTTCTAGGGCTAGAGCTTCTAGATCTTCTTCTAAGAGTAGAGAGTCCAGTGAACCACTTCGCGAACCAAAGGTAGATGAGATTGTACCCGCTGAATTTTCTTTCGTGAATGACAGTGAAGCCATAAGAAAACAGCTTTCTTCCATGACGTCTCATGATTGCGCTAATCTTTACCCTACTTAAATTACTGAGGGTTTGATTTCTCTTGTGCGCAGAGACTGTTATTGGAAATTTGATTTCACGGTCTTGGTCCCCAATAAAAATCAAAGGATAACTTCTTACAAAGTAGGCTATTCTTTTTTATATACCTACCCTTTTACTTTGGATTTCAGGCCTTCCATCGACCCTGTCATTATAGAGTTTTGTCGATTTTTTAACGTGTGTTTGAGACAAATTGGTCCTATCGTCTGGAGGGCAGTGGCATGCCTCAGATATTTGGATAACTTAGCTTCACTTCCTTTTACCTTTTATCAGCTTATTCACCTCTACTCTCCCAAGTTATTCCACCAAGGAATCTTTACTCTTGTGGCTAGGAGTAAGAGAGTTTTAGTCAATCCTGATGGTGATAAAGATAGAGGTTGGTATGCCAGGTTTGTTGTTGCCGCTACAGGTGGATTAGTAGGTGATGAAAATTTACCCTTCCCTGAGAAGTGGAACTTTGCATGTAAGTTTTTTTTTACTCACTTATTTGCGTATTCTTGATAGATGTTCAGTACCATGATTGTTTTTGTCTTTTTTCAGCAACCATGAGAACAGTCAAGGAGATTTCCGATTTCTGTGGTTGGGTAGAAAAATTGTTGTTGATTGCTCCAACGGAAGAACGTTCTTCGAAATACCTTTCTGCAAGGTTTGGTTGGAAAGTAAAAACCCATGGTACGTTTTGTTTTTTTACGTTTCCCTTTTCTCTCTTTTTTGGACTTCTCTAATCCCTTTTGTTTGTTAGGGTTTCCCACTCGTGGTGTCACCGCTTCTGCTATAACTGCTTCGAAGCTCTCTTTGGCCAAGGCTCAAGAAATAATCTTAAATTCTTCTTCGTCAAAAAGGAAAGTGGATAGGAAAACCTTAGAAGATGAGGATGAGCAGGAGGAAGGCTCGTTGGTTCATAGGCCACGAGCAAGAAGAAGAGTCATGTCTGATGACGAATCTTCTCCCCTTACTGGTCCATCTTCCGTGTCTGAGACCGATCATTATACCCCTGCATATTCTGAGGAGGAAACTCCTTCTGCAGCTACTGAGTCAGTTGAGCAATTGTTACATCAAGGTTTTGGCTCAATTTCAGAGGAGACACCTCTTGCCATCTTTCCTCCTTCTGCTCTAGTGGAACTTCAGTCCGCCGTGCCTCTTGCTATTTCTGCTTCCCCGTTTGTGCTACCCGTGGCTCTTTCATCTACCCCTACTATCGTGCCTTCTATTATTGAATTAGAGTCTTCTAGTAATGGGGAGATGAAGCGAATTATGATTGAGTTCCTGCGGAAGGTAGCCTCTTAAAGAAATCAAGCCAGGCGGATGTGTGGTTGAAGCCTTTGATTGTCCCGGTTGAAGTCATAGCTCCTTAACGTGGATGAATGAGATTGTACACTCATCTTTGAAGGTAACCTTTCTATTATTTTTTCGTAACACTAGCCTTTGTCGTATCTTATTTTCCTTTTTTTGTGTAGATCAATCTCATTGGTACAGAGTTGATGAAAAGGATCGTACATATGGAGCAGTTAATGAATGACTACCATACCGAGGCTGATAACTGGAAGGAACAATTTGAGAGCCTTCAAATTGATATGGAAGCAGTAGAAGAGGAAAAGTGCACCTTATAGCAGCAGGTTGGAGTAATTGCAGCGGAATTGGCCATCGAGAAGGCTTCATCAAGTCAAGCAGGCAAGGATAAAAACATCCTGGAGTCTTCCTTTGCGGAGCAGCTTTCCCATGCTACTGAAGAGATAAGAAGATTGAAGGCTTTGTTGGATCAGAAGGAGGCTTATGCTGGTGAACTTGTGCAATCACTTACTCAAACTCAAGAGGACCTCCGTGAATCTTCAAACAAGATTCAGTTCTGGAAAGATCTCTTGCCCTTTTGCAGGCTTCTTATGATGCTATCGTGGTTAAAAGAGATGAGCTGAGAGTCAATATTGAACAATGGGAGAAAGATTACGAGGCTCTTGAGGATAAGGCAGGTGTTGATGTGAGTTGGGCTTATTTGAATGCCCGGCTTGACACATTGACGGAAATGGGACAAGAAAATTTTGACTTAGAAGCTGAAATTTCCAAAACTAAGGAGACGATTGAAAAGTCTCGGCAAAGTCAAAAAATTTCATCACCTGAAGTTGATGTTCCAATGGGTGATGAGATCGTGCCTGATGAATTTGTTGCCCAAGCCTCGCCATCTCAAGCTACTCCTCTAGCTGATGAAGATAAGCCTCCCAGTGCCTAGTGAAAGTTTATCAACCCCTCTCTTTTTTTTTTTTGGAACAATTGGTGGTTACCCCCGGTCCCATTTGGGGGTGAAGTTTGGTTTAGTAAGTCCCAATGACAAGGGAAACTTTGTATAAACAAATTTGGTTTAAACTAAGTTAATACTTAGTTTTTACCATTATATAATATTAATATTTACATTTCTTAGCATGACTTGTGTTTTTTCGAGTTTTCGTTTTACTCTTAAGTGTTTGCATGCTTTATGTTCGGGTTTTTATTTTACCCCTTTGGTATTTAATTTTGCATTAAAAATGCTTCAGCATTTCGTGTCTTTTTGAAATAAGCATGATTTATAAAAAAGAGGGCCCTTTTATGACCAACACTTAATGAAGAAGATGTCTCAACTTCATAATGGTGTAAACATACGAAAGAGAGATAGGAATTCACATGTTTTTTCCGAATAATATTTTGCAGAAAGTTTTTATATTATTCGAACTTTCGTAACATTTTACATGTGCTTGAGCTCGTCTATGACTCTTTCGTAACTGTTTTCATTTACAACAGGTTTTGAATAAACACGGTGGTATGATTTTCTTCCTGTAACTAAATTCTTCCTTTAACCTAAACGTTCGTTTATATTCACGAGTATGTTCTTTGTAGGTTTCTAAACCCGACTTTGTATTTTTGTCTTTGGCTCTTTGATTCTGCTCGTAACTTTTGATTTGTTTGGGAAAAATGGATCTTCAGGCTTGAACTTTGAATCTTTTGATAGTCTTCTTTGCCTCTTCCATACTGTATAAACCCCCAAGTATTTGAGCTTTGAAGAATGAAATCTCGAGCACTTGACTATTGCTTTCTTGTGGTCCTTTTCCTGAAAAGGAAAAATATACGGGACTCGAAGGTATATAGTTTAGATGATGACTGCTTAACCCTTTGAAACGTCCATCAGAAAGTTGTAACCCTAGACCGGGAATTCAGTTTTTTCCTCGTGTCTATTCAGGTCTAATATCATCATCTGGTTATGGGTTAGCTTTTTTCCTATCATCTAAAATGGTTAGTATAATTTTAACTGTTCTAAATAAAATTGAACGTAATGATACCTGACCGTGGGTATTCCTTTTCCTTAGAAGTAATATTTCTTCAAGTGAAAAACATTCCAACTTGTTGGTAAAATTCTGCCATCCATGGTTTCCAGCTCATAAGCACCTTTTCCAGCAATACCACGCACTTTGTAGGGTCCTTCCCAATTTGGATTTAATTTTCCTGCTCCAGCCTCCTTTGTCGATTGAAAAACTTTCTTAAGGACAAAGTCTCAAATTTTGAAATACCTGAGGTGAGCTTTTCTGTTGTAATATCGCTCTATGATTTGCTTTTGAGCTGCCATGCGTATTAAAGCAGCTTCTCTCCTTTGCTCAAATAAATCCAGATTTGTCCTCAACTCGTCACTATTTGTTTCTTCTATTGTTGTTGTGAATTTCATGCTCGGTTCACCAATTTCCACTAGTATTAAAGCTTCTGAGCCGTAAACAAGTGCGAATGGGGTTTCTCCTGTGGCTTTCTTTGCAGTAGTTCTATAAGCCCATAAGACTGTCGGTAGTTCTTCAGGCCAATTTCCCCTAGATTTTTCCAATAGTTTCTTCAGATTGTTAACAATGATTTTATTTGTTGACTCAACTTGCCCGTTAGCCATGGGATGATATGGTGAAAAATCGATTCATTTGATTTGCCAGCTTTGGAAGAATTCTGTGATTTGAGAGCCTATGAATTGTGGGCCATTGTCACATACAATATCCTTTGGTACACCAAAACGGCATATGATGTTTCGCCATATGAAACTTTTCACTTCTTTTTCTCGCACCTGTTTAAAAGCATCTGCCTCTACCCATTTTGAGAAATAATCTGTTAATACAAGTAAAAATCGTACCTTTCCCCTGGATGGGGGTAGAGGTCCTACTATATCCATTCCCCATTTCATAAATGGACAAGGTGATACAACCGGGTGTAGTAATTTTGCGGGCCGATGCTTATTATTAGCATATCGCTGACATTTATCACATTTAGCTACGAAATTTTTAGCGTCTTCTTCCATCTTAGGCCAATAGTACCCCACTCTGATTAGGGTTTTGACTAAGGATCTTGCACCTACGTGGTTCCCACAATGTCCTTCGTGTACTTCTTTCATCACGTACTCAGTTTGGTTTGGTCCAAGTCAACTTTCTAGGGGACCTACAAACATTTTGCGATACAAAGTGTCACGAACTAGGCAGTACCGTGCAACTTTTCGACGAAGTGTTTGAGCTTCTTTCTTATCTTCAGGCACGGTACCATTCTACAAAAGATTTACAATTTTGTTTCTCCAATCCCAGGTTAGATTATTAAACGTTACCTCATTCTTGTCCTGGTTAATTTCTGAATGAAATAAGTGTATCACAATAGCATTGTCTTTATTCGTTAAATCGGTAACTGCTGCAAGATTAGCTAACACATCCGCTTCTGCTTTTTCCTCTCTAGGTACTTGCATAATCTTCCATGACTGGAATTGTTTCACCAGGACTCGTGCCTTTTCCAGATATTTTGCATTCGAGTCTCTCTAGCAGTATAAGTCCCATGCATCTGGTTCACCACTAGTTGAGAGTCACTTTTGATCACGATATGCTCAATTGAGAGTTCTCGTGCTAATTCGAGTCCTGCAATGACAGCTTCGTACTCTGTTTCATTGTTAGTAATGGGATAACATTTAATAGTTTGCCTTATCTTTTCACTCGAAGGTGGTATTAAAACAATTCCCAACCCGGCTCCTTTTATATTAGAAGAGCCGTCGGTGAATAAAGCCCATATTCCTGGATTAGCTCCGGTAAAGATTTGTAACTCTTTTTCTACTTCAGGAATTAAGCTAGTGTTAAAATATGCGATAAAATCGGCTAAAACCTGAGACTTTATTGCAGTCCTAGGTTGATAGACTATGCCATATTCACTTAGTTCTATTGCCCATTTAGCCAGTCTACCTGACAGTTCTTGAGTATGCAAAATATTTCTCAAAGGATATGAAGTTACAACAGTAATTGACACTGAAAGTACGGTCTTAACTTTCTAGCTGCCATGATTAGAGCTAAGGCTGATTTTTCTAGATGAGGATATCTAGTTTCAGCATCTAGTAAGGACTTACTTACATAGTAGATAGGAGATTGCTTACCTTTGTCCTCCCTTACCAGGACTGCACTTACGGCTATTTCTGCCACAACAAGATAAATGTATAACCTTTCCCCTTCCTTTGGTTTATACAGTGCTGGGGGATTCGATAGATAAGCCTTCAAGTATTTAAGAGCTTGTTGACATTCTTCAGTCCATTCGAACTGATTCTGCTTCTTTAGTACTGAGAAGAATTTAAAACTCTTCTCTGAAGATCTGGAGATGAATCTTCCTAAAGCTGCAATCCTACCTGTTAATCTTTGAACTTCTTTTTTGCTCGTTAGTACATCAGGTATTTATTCAATAGCTTTAATTTGAGAAGGATTTACTTCAATGCCTCTAATTGATACGAGAAAACCCAAAAATTTACCTGATTCGACGCCAAAGGCGCATTTTTCTGGATTTCACTTCATGTTATACCTATGGAGGATCTCGAAAGTAGTCGAGAGATGTTGGAAATGATCTTCCGCCTTCGTTGACTTTACCAACATATCATCAATGTACACCTCCATTATTTTCCCCAAATGTTCTTGGAACATCTTGGTCACTAGCCTTTGATACGTGGCTCCAGCATTTTTCAAGCCAAAAGGCATGACTTTGTAACAATAAGTCCCCCTTTTTGTAATAAAGGAGGTTTTTTCTCATCTGATGGGTCCACTTTCATCTGATTGTAACAAGAATATGCATCTAGAAAGCTTAATAATTCATGACATGTAGTGGCATCAATCATTTGATCTACGTGTGGTAATGGAAATGAGTCTTTTGGGCATGCTTTATTCAGATCTGTATAATTTACGCATACTCTCCATTTACCGTTCTTTTTAGGTACCACTACAGTATTAGCTAACCAATTAGGATATTTTACCTCACGTATTGAACCGATTTTTAAGAGTTTCTCTACTTCTTCATCGATCATTTGATTCTTGATCGATCCCTGCTTTCTTTTCTTTTGCTTGACAGGTACGAAGGATGGATCTTCATTTAGTTTATGAGTCATAACTTCTAGGGGTATACCTTGTTTAACCAAAGAATTAGATCCTTTGTCTAGGATGAACACGGGTTACTGATAATCAAGGAAATAGAGAAAAATGAATAATAGACAATATTGCAGAAATATAGAAAAGCAAAGTAGATTGTATTTGAGAATCAGATGCCTTTACAAGCTGCATTCCCCTCCCTTATATATGAGATTCCTTGATATACGTAAAACTCTTGCTATGGTGCCCAATAATGACTAATTATGACATTAATGAGGCGTTACAAAGGATAACGGTAATTGGGGTACGGTTACATAACGTACGAGTAATCAATTGTGGGTTCTTGAATATGCCCGTAGCTTTGTCCAAATTCATTCTCACCGTATCTCTTCCCTGTTTTGATCAGGTTGAGTTTCCCGTGGCTGATAAACTCGAGGGTTTATTGAATCGTGCCTCTTTGTTCCGTATGTCTTCAAAGAGTCACATCCAGCTGTCGCGTTCTCCTGTGTCCACATAACTGGCTGAGTTGTCAAAAGTTGGCTTACGTGTGAAACTCTTTTTTACCAATACAGATAGCCCCCCCACTTACCATATATTTATTGATTAATATTTGGTAAGTGGATACTCATTTATGGCGGGAATATTTTGCCGCTGCTTTACCTCAAAACATTGTATCCTCCTCTGAACCATAGGCGTCGTTTGTCACTTCCATTTAATGCTCATACCACGTGTCCTTCTCGGATTGGTTATGTATTTACTCGGCACCTTTTAGGGCTTTTTTTGGCTGTGTCAGTCCCGAAGTGACACCTTTAATTATGACTTTTCATCATTATTTTTCTTTTTTTCCATGTTTGACGGTTTTCCTTAAGTATAAATACCTTTCTTCTTTTCTTTGATTCCACGAAAAACTTTCTAACTTTCATCTTGTGTAAAGAACTTTCTTCTTGCCTTTGCAAACATGTCTTCTTCAAATCAACCTCAGGGAGTAATAGATATTGAAAATTTAACGCCATCTTCTGCTCTGACTAGGAGTCGGAGGGGTGGTAGACTTATGAGTCTAGGATCCACTCCTTCGAGAGGTTCCTCTTCTTCTCAGATAGTCCCCTCTCTTTCTGCTAGATCTCTAGTTTCTCCGAGGTTTAGGGCTTCTCGGTCTTTGTCTAGAGGTAGAGGTGAACGCCTTCGTGAACCTGGAGTTGATGAAATTGTCCCTGCTGAGTTTGTCTTTTCTAGAGATAATCAAGTTCTTGTAGACCAATATTCTTCCCTTGAGAGTGTCGAAAGGTATCCAACCCTTATAACTGAGGGTCAGATTTCCCTTGTTCGTAGGGAGTGTTTTTAGAGGCCTGATTTCCCTGTCTACATTCCGAATAGTAATCAAAGAATAATGCCTTACAAGACGGGATATTATTTTTTTTATACGTACCCGCTTACTCTAGGGTTTAGACCTCCCATTGACCCAGTCATAATTGAATTCTGCCGTTTTTTCAATATCTGCTTAGGACAAGTTGGTCCGCTTGTGTGGCGAGTTGTCGCATGTCTTAGGAGTTTAGCTTCTTTAGCCTCGGTTATTTTTACTTTCAACCATCTTATTCATCTCTACTCTCCTACCTTATATCGTGAAGGGGTTTTTACTCTGACTGCTAGAAGTAAAAGAGTGCTGGTAACCCCTGGAGATGATAAGGATAGGGGTTGGTACCTCCGGTATGTTGTTGTACCCACTGTTGGTTTAGTGGGTGAAGAAAATCTTCCCCTCCCTGAGAAGTGGAATCGCGCACGTGAGTATGCTTTCACATCTATTTACTTTTCCTCGTTCTAACTTGAGATGTTTTACTAACACCGTATTTGTTTCTTCTTCTTTCTGCAATCATGGATACTGTTGAGAATGTCTCCGGTATCCGTGATTGGGTAGAAAAATTATTGTCCGTTGCTCCTTTAGAAGAGAGATCTTGGAAGTACCTCGCTGGGAGGTATGGTTGTCATGTAAAGATCCATGGCAAGTGAAGCTTTTGTTCTTGATTCTTTCCTTACTCGAGTCTTTTCTTTCTTTGTCGCTTAACTTTTTCCCTTTTGATAGGGTTCTCTGCTTATAGGGTGTCTGCTTCATCTATCACGAAGATGTCTTTGGCTCAGGCCCAAGAGATTATTGTTGGTTCATATTTCCTCGAAGAGGAAAATTGGTGAATCTCGTTCCGCAAAAGAAGAAGAAGAAGAAGAAGTAGAAGAAGGGGCTTTAGTACACAGGCCACAGAGAAGGCGGGTGGTTTCAGATGATGAGTTTACACCCATGACCTTGCCTTCCGTGTCTGTGGTTGAGCCCTTTACCCTTGAAGATGTTTCACATTCCCCCATTCATAAGTCTGTGGATTGCATGTTCCATGAAGGTTTTGACCTTGCTCATGACGATGTCCATTTGGCGTCTATTTTTCCTGCTTCTTTAAGAGAAGCTGTCTCATCTGCTCCTTTGGCTATTACGGCTTCTGTTGTTACTTTGCCTGTGGATTCTCAACTCTTCAACCCTCCGTGCCTATTACTTTGCCCGTGGCTTCTCCAGCTCCTCAAAACCTCCGTGCATGTTGTTGTCTCATCTCTGCCTGCTTCCATGCCTTCCGCTAGGGAAGTAGGGTCTTCCACCAGAGAGATGCGGCAGGTGGTGATAGAGGTTCCTGCTGAGGAGAATCTTTTCAAGAAAATAGGTGAGCCCGAAGTGTGGCTCAAGCCTTTGATAGGTCCTACTGAGAAAGCCAAGCTAGCCTGCCACAGTGCTCTTACATGGGCCAATGAAGTTGTGCATACTTCTTTGAAAGTATGATGCTGGTTACCTTCTTTCATTTTCGTATATGAAATTTATCTTATCTGATTGGTTTATTTCTTGTAGATTAATCTTATAAGCACTGAGCTTATGAAAAGGATCTCAAATACGGACCAGGAGACAAAAGAGTTGCAGGCCGATGCTGATAATTGGAAAACACGGTATGATAGCCTAATGATTGACATGGATGCCTTAGAAGAGGAAAGGAGTACCTTGAAGCGGCGGATGAGGCTCATGGCGGCATAACTGGCAGTTGAGAAGGCTTCTTCCAATCAAGATGATAAAGACAAGAGTGTTCTGGAGTCCTCATTTGCTGAGCAGCTGTCCCGTGCCTCAGAGGAGATTAGAGACTTGAAAAACTTGTTGGGGAAGAAGGAGGAATACTCAGGCGAGCTCGTGAAATCACTCACTCGTAATCAAGAGGACCTTCGTAAGGCTTTAGATAAAGTTCAAACTCTGGAGGAGTCGACTGTACTGTTAAAGGCCTCCCATGAAGCTGCTGAAGCGGAGAAGGACGGATTGAGAGCTGAGCTTCAAGTATGGGCAAGGAATTATGAGGATCTTGAAGAGGTGGCTGTTGTTGATGTGATCTGGACTTATATGAATTCATGCCTTGACACATTGACGGAAATGAGTCAAGAGGAATTCGACCTTATTGCTGAAATAGCTAAAACTAAGGAAGCCATGGAGAAGGCTCAACAAGGTCATAACCTCTTTTCACCTGATGGTGAGACTCCATCTACTCATGCCTCTTCATCCCTAGTTGCTCCTGTTCCTTCTGCCAGTGAAGTCAACCCCCTTACTGAAGAAGTTTAGTTGGTTCACCCCTCTTTTTTTTTCCTTTGTCTCAATTGGTGGTTACCCCCAGTCCCATCGGGGGTAAATTTGGATTTCTTTAAAGTCCCCAAATGACAACTTAGGGGCACCTCAATGTATATATAAAAATTCTATACGGCTAAGTATAAGTTAATACTTAGTTTTTGCTTAGCCGTTTTAATATATTAATGCTAGTATGACTTTTGTTGAGTTTCTGCTTCGCTCTTTAAGTCTTTTGCATGCTTCATTTTTCGAGGTTTTTAGTTTTACCTCTAAGTTTTGCATGTAGAATTCTTTAGATTTCTCGTACCTTTTTGTAATAGGCACGGTGTCATATTAAATGGGTGCCTTTTTGTAGTAGGCATAATTTATGGAAGAGGGCCCTTTATAATTGACATGAAGAAGACGTCTCAACTTCATGATAATGCAATAGAGTGATAGGAATTTTACACATGTTTAAGAATGTTTCCAAGGAAAGTTTTTTGTTTGAACTTCCATGACATTTTACATGTGTTTGATTATCGTCTAAAACTCATGTTGCAACTGTTTTTGTTTAACAGATTTTGATATACACTTGTATTTCATAACTGTTTTTTATAAGTAACAATTTTTCGATATTAATACAAGGGAACAATTATTTTTCACTAGTAACAGTTTTTATAAAGATTGGGGTTTCTACCCGCAACTGTTTTTGTTGGAAACAGTTTTCTAACAAGTACGAGGGAAATGTTTTCTTATTCCTAACTATTTTATTTGATAACAGTTTTCTATATGAGTACAAAGTTTTCGTAACTATTTTTAATCATAATAGTTTTTGAATGAGTATACTGATGATGATCTTTTACCCCTAACTGTTTTTGCTACAACAGTTTTGAATAAGTATAAAGATGCACATTTCTTCCTCGTGACTAATATTTTGCCTTTCAACCTGAACATCTTCGAAGTATTTTTGCATTTTTTCATTAGGCTTTGTATTTGTATGACTCTTTTTGATCTCTTTCGATTCTGCTCGTATCACTTGTCTCATTGGGTAGATAGGTCTTCAGGCTCGAGCTTTTGACTTTCTGATAGTCTTTTTTGCTTCGTCTTAGCCTTCCATACTGTATAGTCCCCCAAGTGTTTGAGCTTTGAAGAATGAGATCTCGAGCACTTGATTATTCCTTCCTTGTGGTCCTTTTCCTGAAAAGGAAAAACATTCCGAACTCGAAGGTATATAGTTTTTTAGATGATGACTGCTCAACCCTTTAAAAAATCCATCAGAAAGTGTATCCCAAGATCGGGAATTGGGTTATTTCCTTGCGTCTTTGCAGTTCTAATATCATCATCTGGTGATGGGTTAGCTTTATGCCTATCATCTAAAAAAGTTAGTAAAATTTTTAAATGTTCAAAATAAAATCGAACGTGTGATAACCTGACCAGGGGTATTTTTTTCTTAGAAGTAATACTTCTTTAGGTGGATGGCGCCCCAGCTTGTTGGCAGAACTCTGTCGTCCATAGCTTCCAACTCATAGGCGACTTTCCCTGCTATGCCTCAGATTTTGTAGGGTCCTTCCCAGTTTGGATTAAGCTTTCCTGCGCCTGCTTCTTTCGTTGATTGAAAGACTTTGTTGAGGACGAAGTCCCCAATCTTGAAGTACCTGAGATGAGCTTTACGGTTGTAATAACACTCTATGATTTGCTTTTGAGCTGCCATCCGTATCCGTGCTGCTTCTCTCTGTGGTTCGAGCAGATCCAGATTGGTCCTCAATTCGTCGTCGTTTGCTCCCTCCATGGATGTTGAGAACCTTATGCTTGGTTCGCCAATCTCCACATGTATTAAGGATTCTGACCCATAGACAAGTGCGAACGGGGTTTCTCTCGTGGCTATTTTTGAAGTTATTCGGTATGCCCATAATACCGCTGGTAACTCATCAGGCCAGGTTCCTTTGGCTTTATCCAGCCGCTTCTTTAGATTATTAATGATGACCTTATTCGTTGACTCATCTTGACCATTAGCCACGGGATGATATGGTGTTGAACTGATCCTTTGATTTGCCAGCTTTCGAAGAATTCTGTGATTTGCGAGCCTATGAATTGTGGGCCATTATCGCACACGATCTCCTTTGGTATTCCAAAGCGGCATATTATGTTTCACCATAATAAGCTTTTAACTTCCTTTTCTCACACTTGTTTGAATGCTTCTGCCTCTACCCATTTTGTAAAATAGTCGGTTAGCATGAGCAAAAATCGTACATGTCTTTTAGCTGAGGGAAGAGGTCCCACTATGTCCATACCCCATTTCATGAAAGTACATGGGGATATTATTGGATGCAATAAATCCGCTGGTCGATGCATGTTATTGGCAAACCTTTGGCACTTGTCGCATTTGGATACGAAGTTCTCGGTTTCTTCTTCCATCTTAGGCCAATAGTATCCAGCTCTGATTAGGGTTTTCACTAAGGATCTCGCCCCTGAGTGATTTCCACAGTGTCCTTCGTGGACTTCTTTCATCACAAATTCCGTTTGGTTAGGTCCGAGGCATTTAGCTAGGGGTCCTCCGAACATCTTGCGATAAAGCGAGTTGTGAATAAGGCAGTACCGTGCAGCTTTGTGGCGAAGTGCTTGAGCTGCTTTCATGTCTTTATGTACGGTGCCATTCTGCAAAAAATTAAGAATTTCGTTTCTCCAGTCCCAGGTTAAGTTGTTGAAAGTTACCTCATTCCTGTCCTGGTCGATTATTGAATTAAATAGTTGGACGACAATTGAATTGTCTTTGTTTGTTACTTTTGTGACTGCTGCGAGGTTAGCTAATGCATCTGCTTCTGCATTTTCCTCTCTAGGTATTTGCATTACCTTCCATGTTTTTAATTGTCTCACGAGCTCTCGTGCTTTTCCAAGATATTGTTGCATTCGAGTCTCTCGAGCGATGTAAGTCCACTGTATCTGATTTACTACCAGTTGGGAGTCATTGTTGATCACAATTTTCTCGATTGAGAGCTCCCGTGCGAGTTCAAACCCTACAATAACAGATTCATACTCTGCTTTTGTTAGTTATAGGATAACACTTGATAGCTTCCCGTGTCTTTTCACCCGTGGGTGATATTAAGACTATGCCTAAGTCGGCACCTTTTATATTTGAGAAGCCATCGGTGAATAGGGTCCATAGACCCGGATTAGAACCGTTAAAGAGTTGTAAATCTTTTTCTACTTCAGGGACAATGTTATTACTAAAGTCAGCAACAAAATCAGCTAGTATTTGAGACTTAATTGCAGCCCTAGGCTGATAGATTATTTCATGCTCACTTAATTCTATGGCCCACTTGGCTAATCTTCCTGACAATTCCTGTTTATGCAGAATATTTCTTAAAGGATATGAAGTCACAACGGTGATTGGGTGGCATTGAAAATATGGTCGTAATTTTCTAGATGCCATTATTAAAGCTAAGGCTAACTTTTCCAGATGTGGATATCTAGTCTCAGCATCTAGCAAAGTTTTACTTACATAATAAATAGGTGATTGCTTACCTTTTTCTTCTCTTACCAGTATTGCACTTACAGCAATTTCGGAAACAGCCAGGTAGATGTACCATCCTTCCCCTTATTTTGGCTTTGAAAGCAGCGGTGGTTTCGATAGATAAATCTTCAGATTCTTGAGGGCTTGCTGAGATTCTTCAGTCCATTCGAACTGATTCTGCTTTTTGAGAACTGAGAAGAATTTTAAAAAATTTCGGAAGACTTAGAAATAAATCTTCCCAAAGCTGCTATTCTCCATGTTAGCCTTTGAACTTCCTTTTTATTTGTTAAAATATCAGGTATTTCTTCTATAGCTTTAATTTGAGCGGGATTTACCTCTATTCCTCTGTTCGATACAAGGAAACCCAAAAATTTACCTGATTGCACTCCAAAAGCGCATTTCTCTGGATTTAGCTTCATATTATACCTGCGTAAAATATCAAAAGCAGTAGAGAGATGCTGGAAATGGTCTTGTGCTTGTGTTGATTTTACCAACATATCATCAATATAGACTTCCATCGTCTTTCCAAGATGTTCTTGGAACATTTTAGTCACTAACCTTTGATAGGTGGCTCCAGCATTTTTCAAGCCAAAAGGCATAACTTTATAACAGTAAGTCCCCCTGTTTGTAATGAAGGAAGTTTTTTCCTCATCTGAGGGATCCATTTTAATCTGATTATAACCAGAATATGCATCTAAGAAGCTCAACAATTAATGACCTGATGTGGCATCAATCATTTGATCTATATGTGGCAACGGGAATGAATCTTTGGGGCATGCTTTATTTAAGTCAGTATAATCTACGCATACTCTCCACTTGCCATTCTTTTTAGGTACTACCACGGTGTTTGCTAGCCAGTTAGGGTACGTTACCTCTCGTATCGAACCAATCTTCAAGAGTTTCTGTACCTCTTCGTCGATCACTTGGTTCTTGAATGGTCCTTGCTTTCTTTTCTTCTGCTTAACAGGTACGAAGGATAGATCTTCATTTAGTTTATGAGTCATCACTTCTGGTGGGATGGCTGTCATATCTGAGTGGAATCGCGCAAAGCAGTCTGTGTTAGCCTTTAAATAATCAATTAACTTACCTCTTCGACTGGGGCCCAGCCTCCTGCCTATATACACTTTCTGTTCAGGCTTTTGTTCAGATAATGGAACAGCTTCAAGCTCTTCTGTAGTTGTTTTGATGTGCTTATCTTCCTCCGGTTCATGAATGACGTCCGGTTTGGAATCTGCATTCGTGTGGTCTAATGCACCTTCCGTGGTAACTTGATTCACCTTCTCGTAAGTATTTTCTTTCATACCTGTTTCAACAATAATACCTTCCGTACCTATTTGGGTAGTAATTTCTTCCATGCATGTTTGGGCGGTGTTACCCACTTGGGATATCCCCTTATCTCGTGATTCTTCTACCTCTATTTTCTTGTTGTAGTGTACCACAGAGTTTATATTTCTTGCGGTCTGCTGATCGCCTCTAATTTGCTGAATTCCCCATTCAGAGAGGAATTTAATTACTTGATGCAAGGTGGAGGGTGTTGCTTTCATGTCGTGGATCCATGGCCTTCCCACGATTACGTTATAAGCCATGTCAGTATCAATGACTTGGAACCTGGTACTTTTTATCACCCCCTCAGCATAAGTACTAAGCTCAATTTCTTCTTTTGTTATAACCGTAGAGTTATCAAACCCTGATATGGATCGTCCCCTTGGGATTAGTTGATTCCCCTATAGCATTTCTTCCACGACTCTTAGCAAAATGATATTGACTGAACTGCCGGGATCAATCAACACTCTTTTTATGTTACTGTCATGAATAAGTAAAGATATTACCAGAGCATAGTTGTGAGGAAGCATTAATCCGCCGATATCTGCATCATCGAAGGTTATATCGTCCTCTTCCATATTTTCATGAACCCGTTTTCCATGTGTAATTGTGAACTCTGTGGTTGTTTTGCAGACCACTCTGTTTACTTCTTCACCTCTTGGTATCACGTTGATGGTTCGTTTTGGAGAAGGAGGCTTTGGGGGCTCCTGCATGTTCCTCATATATGTCTGTTTAACTTTATCACTAAATAATTCTGTTAAATAGACCTATTTTAATAAATTTTCTACTTCACCTTGTAAAAATCTGCAATCCGCAGTTTTGTGCCCATGTTCGTTATGGAATTCACACTAGTGATCTGGGTTCCTTCTATTTGGATTTGATCGCATCTCTTTTGGCCACTTAACCTTGTCTCCCATGTTCCTCAATATTGAGACAAGTTCATTAGTACTTACATTAGAGGTATGATCCCCAATTTGAGTATTACCTCTAGGTCGTTCATCTCGATCTTTTCTGGATCTAGATGAGGATGAGACTACGTCTCTTCCTTGTGGTCTATTGTCCGACCTAGTGTTTTCGAACCTGGGACGAATATCGCGTCCCGAGGGTCCTAAGTAAGGATCGTACATGTTTTTACCTGATCTTCTATCTGATTCAGGACGTCTGGATCTGGAATAATCTTTATCTCTCGAACGAGCAATGATATCTTCTTCTATTCTGAGTTTAGTACTATACCTGTTATATACATCGTTCCATGTTGTAGCGGGGAATTCTCTTAGACTTTCCTTAAGTCGTCTCGTGGCTTCTGAGCTTTTATCGTTTAGGTTGCTTGCAAATGCCATGGCTGNCTCTTTTCTCAACTTTTTGTGCTCCAGAGTGCTTTATAAATGAATATGCAAGCTCAGCAAAAGAGTCAATAAAATTTTCAGGGAGAAGAGAATACCAGGTTAGGGCTCCTTTGGTGAGTGTTTCCCCAAATTTTTTGACAAGGACTGATTCAATCTCTTGTTTTATTAAGTCGTTGCCTTTTACTCCAGTAGTGAAAGCAGTCACATGATCACGTGGGTCAATTGTTCCATCATATTTTTAAACTTCTTGGGTATAGGTAAGGGTGCCACATTTGGCTTCCAAGTTTGTTGAGAATACCTATCAACATCAATGCCTTTGATGATAGGTGGTACTCCAGGAATTTATTCGATGTGATCGTTCTGCTCCTTCATCTGTTTCTGCATGTAAATTTTGTAATTCTGAGTTATTAGATATACCTGGTCTCGCTTCGAGAGATTCATTAGGAGTATCTCCTCTTCCTGAGTTTGCCAACCCAGATTGAGGATTTTCCATGGTAATGGTATTATTGAGGGGTGGTGTAGGTAACGCTGCCGGTAATCCCCTCGCAAATTCTTACAAAGCTTGGCTCACATACTCTGTAATCATTTTCTTTACACGATCTTGTTCCACCGTTTGATCATTATCATCATTATTGTTATTGGATCTTTTTGGGGATTGTTCCCTTGAACCACGTGGGGTTCCTGAAGGCGATGGAACTGGGGTTCCATTCCTTTGTTGGTTGTTGTCGTTGGAGTTCGACATAGTTCAGAGGATATCACTTGAAAAGCAAACAAAGATTATCAGATTCCCGGTAACGAAACCAATTTGTTTAACTAAAGAATTAGATCCTTTTTTGAAAGCTATTTCTAGGATGAACACGGGTTACTAATAATCAAGGAAATAGAGAAAAATGAATAATAGGCAATATTGTAGAAATATAGAAAAGTAAAGTAGATTGAATTCGAGAATCAGATGCCTTTACAAGCTGTATTCCCGTCCCTTATATAGGATATTCCTTGATATAACGTAAAACTCTTGCTATGGTCATCCATTAATGACTAAATATGATATTAATGAGGTGTTACAAAGGATAACGGTAATTGGGGTACGGTTACATAACGTATGAGTAATCAATTGTGGGTTCTTGAATCTGCCTATAACTTTGTCCAGATTCATTTTGACCGTGTCTCTTCCCTGTTTTGATCAGGTTGAGTTTCCCATGGCTGATAAGCTTGAGGGTTTATTGAATCGTGCCTCTTTGTTCTATACCTCTTCAAAGAGTCATATCCAGTTGTCGCGTTCTCCTGTGTCCACATAACTGGCTGAGTTGTCAAACGTTGGCTTACGTGTGAAACTCTTTTTTACCAATACATACCTGTCATATCTGAATGGGACCAAGCAAAACAATATGCGTTAATTTTTAAATTTTCAACTAACTTACCTCTTCTGGTCGGGCTTAGCCTTGCTCCTATGTGGATTTTGTGCTCAGGCTTAAGCTCGAACAGTGGAACAGCTTCGATCTCCTCAATCGTTGTCTTGATATTTTTATTCTCTTCTGGTTCTTGAATAATATTAGGTCTAGAATCCATGTCTGTATGTCTTGATGTGACATCCATGGTGATTTGATTCATTGTGTCTTTATCATTTTCTTCCGTGTCTGTTCGGGTTGCTTCCTCGTCTTTTGATTCCTCCGTTGTTTCTTTTTTATTGGAATGCATCACTGAGTTGATGTTTCTTGAAGTCTGTTGATCACCTTGAATTTGTTGGATTCCCCATCTAGAAGGGAATTTGATTACCTGATGCATGGTGGATGGTACTGCATCCATGTTGTGGATCCATAGTCTCCCCATGATGACATTATAAGCCATATCTGTATCTATAACTTGAAATTTTGTTTCCTTGACGACGCATTCTGCATAGGTATTAAGCTCAATTTCTCCTTTTGTTATGACAGTAGAGTTGTCGAATTCGGACAAGGAACGTGCTTTTGGAATTACACGGTCCCCCATTAACATCTCTTCCACAACCCTCAGCAAAATGATATTGATCGAGCTACCTAGATCAATCAATACTCTTTTTATGTTAGTGTCATGTATAAGTAGAGATATTATCAGTGCGCCGTTATGTGAAAGAAGTAATCCATCAGTATTTGAGTCATCGAATGAGATGTTGTTAGCCTCAAAGTCTCACGAGTCCGTTTCCAGTGGGTCACTGTGAACTTAGACATCCTTCTTGCTGAAGTATAAGTTACGCCATTTACTTCCTCTCCTCCATTTATCACATTTACAGTTCTCTTCGAAGATGGTGGTTTTGGGGGCTCCTGCCTATTCTTCATATATGCATGTTTACCTTTTCACTAAACAATTCTGTTAGATAACCTTGTTTTAATAAGTGTTCTACCTCACCTTGCACTAACCTGCAGTCTGATGTTTTGTTCCATGATCATTGTGAAATTCACACCAGAAGTCTGGGTTCCTTCTGTTTAGATTTGATCTCATTTCTTTGGGTCATAGAACTTTATCACCCATATTTCTTAATATTGTAATTAATTTGGAAGTACTTACATTGAAACTGTAATCTCCAATTCTTGTATTACCTCTATTTCGCTCATCTCAATCCTTTCTGGATCTTGATGATGATGAGCTCGAATATTTATTCGACGGTCTGTGATCAGACCGTGGGTTTTCAAATTTGGAACGAGCCTCTCATCCCGAAGGTCCCATGTATGGATCGTACTTGTTTTTGCCAGTTCTCCTTTCTGATTCAGGGCGTCTAGAGCTCATCTTGTCTTCTACTTTTGATTGGGCAATAGTATCTTCCTCAATTCGTAATTTGGTGTTGTACCTGTTATAAACATCGTTCCATGTCGTAGCTGGGAACTCTCTCAAGATCTCTTTGAGTCTTCTTGTTGCTTCAGATCTTTTATCGTTCAAATTACTTGCAAAGGCCATAGCTTCCCAATTGTCAGGTACTCTTGGTAGAATCATCCTTTCACGTTGAAACCTGTCTACGAATTCACGAAGCAACTTCGTATCTCCCTATTTTATTTTGAATATGTCTTCCATTCTCTTTTCAACTTTTTGCGCACCGAAATGTGCTTTTATAAACAAATCTGCAAGCTCAGCAAAAGAATCAACAGAATTTTCGGGCAAAAGAGAATACCATGTTAACGCTCCTTTGGTGAGTGTCTCCCCAAACTTTTTGACCTACACGGATTCAATTTCTTGCTTAGACAGGCCGTTGCCTTTTACTTCTGTGGTGAAAGCAGTAACATGATCGTGTGGATCAGTTGTCCCATCGTACTTTGGTATGTCAGGCATTTTGAATTTCTTGGAAATCGGCAAAGGTGTTGCACTTGGCTTCCAAGGTTGTTGAGAGTATTTATCAATATCAATACCCTTGATGATATGTGGTACTCCTGGAATTTACTCGATGCGATCGTTTTGTTCCTTCACCTGTTTCTGCAGGGTTAGTATTAAAGATTGTAAATCTGAATTATTAGACATACCTGGTCTTCCTTCAAGTGGTTCATTTAGAGTGCCTCTACTTCCTGAATTTGCTAGTCCAGATTGTGGATTTTCTACAGTTGCGGTGTTGTTTGGAGGAGGCTTAGGTGATACGGTTGGTATCCCCCTCATGAAAGCTTAAAGAGCTTCACTCACATATTCACCAACCATCTGCTTCACAAGGTCTTGTTCTCCTGTGCACTCGTTAGAGATTTGATCATTGTTGTGAGTTGTAGATCTTTCTGGGGAGTTGTCCCTTGAACCTCGTGGGGATCCCTGAGGCGATGAACTGGGGTTCCAGTTGTTTGTTGGTTGTTATCGTTGGTATTCGACATGATTCGATAAAGGTTATTCGGGAAAAAATAAAGATTTTTATCAGATTCCCGATAATGGAACCAATTTGTTTAACCAAAGAATTGGATTCTTAGTCAAAGTTATTTTAAGAAGTACTCGGGCTTCTGATAATCAAAGAGATTAGCTAATAATAAGATTTAGACTTGTAAATAAGAAAGCAATAAGATAGCATAAAAGTAAGTATATTTCGGTAGTGGTTCAAACATGTCCATACAAGTGATATCTTACTCTCTTTTATAGTGAATTTCTTAATATAACGTCTACTCTTCTTAATTATTGAGCATTAATGAATATTTGTATCATTAATGTAACATTACAATAGGTAATCGTAACTGTTGCGTGAAGATTCTGTATCGTTTAGCTCATTGATTGAAGATCTATGAATCTGCCTTTTATTCTGCCCTGGTTCGTTCTGACCGTGTCTCTTCAACTTCTCGATTAGACTGGAGCTTCCGCTTCTAATTATCTCGTAGGTGTTTACCCCGTACCTCTTTGCTCCGTACCTCTTTCCAAGCTTTCATCCAGCTGTCGCCCTTCTATTGTTCCACGTATACTACTTTGTCATCCAAGATATTACATGTGTAATGTCTATTTTTTACCAATACAAGGTGCATAGTGGGCAACGAATGAGTTATGGCTCATCACCGAGGGCTGCTAAGAACCTTCATCTACGCCAGTGCACCTCGGAGTTCCCACGGAGCATTGTGTGGGTACTCAGGCGCATTTTTGTTTGTATTACTATTATTTCAATTTGTTTTTACCTTATAGATTAGTTAGTAATATCTAAAGTGTTTATATTTTTTTTAAAGATTTCGTCATCACTCATCACGGAGGCCAAATTGTGTGATACTCGCTTGTCGAAGACGGATGATCTTATTCAGGAGCCCGCTGAGACCATGGTATTACCATTAAGTTTTTCTTTTTTTGCTAACACGTATGTTAGTGTTCTATATTTTAATACTAAAATATCTGATTATTTTGTAGGTTACTGATGGCCCAATGACTGCTTCTACTGATCCTGCCAGCCTTACTGGCGATCATGTTGTTGCGCATCCTCCGATAAATAGGTGACGTGATGAGAATGATCCTGATAGCATAGCCGGGCGGGATAGTATGTGCCTCAGGCCAGCCAATGCTTTAAATCATACAGGATGTGGGACTCATTGATATGTATTTTGATTTGTATATATGATATTAAATATCTAATAGTAAAAGTATCGACGTTTTACCTAATTTGCGCATGTGTTTTTATTTATCGGGTTATTTATTAGTTTAAAACCAGAACACAAAAAATAAGACAGCTTAACATAAATTTAAATTCGTTAAAAATTACAGATAATACATGACACGTACAACATAAAAATATAAAACTACACTTAGCACATCCATGTGTTTCTTTATTCACTATCGCCCATTATTCTATGCTTCAATCACTGAAATTTTTCTTCTAACCAATTATTTTCTTCTTCTGCCTCTTTCAGTTTCTCCATCACTGTCGCAAGTTGTTCTTGCAGTTTCAAGATCTGGAGTTCATACTCGCTCAAATGTTTAGCAAACATGATTTGTAGTATTCATGGTTAATGAGTTCATTATACAATTATTCAAAACCACATTGATTTTTGTCCTACAAATGGGCATGACAACAAAAAACTATTATTTAACATATTATAAATAATTTATTAACCAACATAACTTTCATTAATGATAACTTATAACTTGTTTACACATCTAACGTCTGTGTCCAAGATTACAATTTGACCAACATGGATTCAAAATTGCACATTTGCACAGTAACACCTTGGTACGTCATTGCATCCAGGCATGTCGTAATGCTCGAACTTGAAAATTTTATGGAAAGTTGTTTTGTTCATTTGGTTACGTCGCAAATAATAATGCAAAATGTGCGGGGGTTTTATAGGCAGCTAAGAGTGATTTTTCGTGTGCTAATAATTCTTTACAATACAAGTCGGTGCATCTTTTTCAGGTCGACATGACAATATACATAACACATATTAGTGATGCGCTACGTTTTGCATGCTAATGATTCTTTACAGCACAAGTCGGTGCAACTTTTTCAGTCGAGTGACATGAAAATACACATAACACATAGTAGTGATGCGCTACATTTCACATACTAATGATTCTTTATGGTGCAAGTGGGTGCAGCTTTTGCAGGTCGATAACTTTTTCAGGTCGGCATGACAATACACATAACACATACTGGTGATATGCTACGTTTAATATACAAGTTCGTGCAGTTTAGTGCTTGTAGAACTAATGTTCCAGTAATAAAAAACCATTTCAAGAACCATTACAACATCCATTTCATAAATACCACTAACATTTAATAAGTGGTTAAAGAAGAGGTAAAAAAGTGAAAGTAGTTCAACAGATCCACATGGAACACGTCATAACACAATCGATCCCTACCTTGAAAAAAATTTGCTAGGTTGCTATACTGATTTGGTTGATGGCAAGTGGTATGGTGTTATACGTCCCTTGGAAAATAATCCTATCAATATACACATTGATCTCAAAGTTGTAGGGCACATTATTGAGGGGGAAGCGCATTCTACAAAGCCTGGAGGTATGCGAATTTGGGGTGAAAAACTACAATGGGTTCCCATTTTCTCAAAAATGTGTGATTATGAAGTACTATGCCATTGGCATTGGCTAGTTGCACCACAAGCATTATGTGCAACCTTCCAAACAAACACACACAAAGATGAACAAGAAGTGATGAAACATTTGATGAAGGAGATTTTAGATATGGAAAAGACACTAGTCGTTCATCATGCACTGGATGATCTTAACTACCTACAAGGAACAAAGGATCAATATTGAGATTTATTAGAAAATAAAAAATTGCATAGAGACATAAATTATCCTATTTTTCCAACAGTTGTCTAGTGGGAGGGACTGCCTAAGTTTCTACCGCAGACGTTGGACGTATGAGTCCCATATTGTTGTAGAAATCAAGCAAGTGGTCTTGTTGATAATATCAATGAAATAGGAGAAATGTGTATTAACAGGAGCCTATATTATGATGACCTCGATCCGGATGGATGCGTACAAGATGTTGACGAAAAAGATGAAGACAATGACAATGAAATAGTGCTAGACAGTGACGATAATGACGAATGAAAATTTATTTATTTCTTGGGGAATATTGTAAATTGTTGTATTGAATCTTCAATGCTAAATGCCAATTAGATTTAAACCTATTGGAAATTTAATTTTATTTATAAATATTGCAAACTGAACATTTACAGACATTTAGTACAACAAAAATACTACAACAAAACACTAAGTTTATCTTTGATAATTGGGCGCATTAGATGAACTGCCACCGGGAGCTGAATTACCACTACTTCCCAAACCAACTGAAGGACATTTATCAGCGATCGTGTCCTGTTTGGAAACATATACCACATTTACGTGCATAAATGGTATTACCAACATCCATTTGGTTCTGTACCCGTGTTCTTTTTGCACTTGCCATTGACGCACATAATCCTTGTTACATACCACTTTAAATGGTTCCAGCGGACAATAATGCTCAACATCCACTGGTTGGAAGTGGCCACTATAGGTGTTTACGTATGCAGAAACATTATATTCTTTATCAACTTACCTTGTCGCTGCAAAACCTGTATGTTGAAAGCACTTCATGGCATATGAGCATGGAAATTGATAGATCGATCATTTCCCACACGAACATAATCTTCTAGATTAATTGATGGTGTACCGTTGTTTTAATGCAGACCAGTGCAAACTTCAAAAATATTTCGCTCGTTGCAATACTGCAAAAATGTATGCCAATGTGCTCGCTTCCTATATTTCTCAAATTGTTTCATCGGCTGTGACATAAATTCAACACTCATTTCTATTAATGTTGATGCACTTTTGGATCTTTCAACAAACATATTCGCCATCTACTTGAATGACATCATCACCTTGGCAGTGACAAGCAATCCACAGGCAAACTTCAACAACCCGTTGAAAGACTGACACATTTGTAGTCAAGATCACCCATCTTCTACCACCATCATTATGCAAAGTCCATTTGTCAAGCTCATGTCGCATCAACCAACGATAAGCTTCTGGGTCTTCCTGCCTAATCAATTCCATTCGCCTCCTGAATTTACACTTTTGATGATTTGTTGTAGCCATCCACATTAAATCATGTAAGCTCTTCTTCGGATGAGCCCTCTGAAAGTGGGCCTTCAAGTTCCTAACACAGTAATGGTGGTAGACATACGCTTCCTTCCATGCACCTAAATTCTTTACAAAACTTAAAATACCACCAGGCCTATTAGATATTAGACAAACACCTAACGATGTGTGATAATGTGCTCCTTCAAGTGGTTCAAAAACAATGTCCAAGTCTCTTGACTTTCATTGGCACAAATAGAAAATGCGAGGGGAAATATGCTTCCATTAGCATCTACTACAATGGTGTCAACAACTTAATATCATACTTTCCATACACATGAGTGTTGTCTATGGATATTATTGGCTGACAATGCACAAAACCCTCAATGGTTGGTTTAAATGCCCAGAACACATATCTGAATATGAATTCGTGTATTCCCGGACTCCGTTCAAGCTTTCATTCAACAATATTCCCGGGGTTAAAGTGCTGTAAAGCATCCATGTACCTAGGTAGAGCGACAAAGGACTTATCCCAGTTACCATAAACAATCTCAAACGCACGTTTATGCCCGAGAAATATCTTTCTTTTGGAAATGGTACAAACATATACCTGGTGGAAGAATGTTATACACTCTTTAATCTTGTACCTTATGGACAATTCAATATGTGGAATCAATACAAGAGAAATCAGGTCAACATTCAAGTTAAAATGATTCCCACTGAATGTGTCCATATCACAAGTATGGGTGCCAATGTATTTCCCCATAATCCACATATTTGTTTTCAATTTTCTCGCACGCAGAATCAATCTACAACTTGAAACCATCTACGACAAATAACCTTGTATACTTCCGGAGATGACTCATGAACCTCGATCTTACGATACTCTTTTATGTTGTACATTCGCACTGCCCTGCTTAGGCACGCTTTATTAGCAAAAAACATATTCTTTAACAACATCGTTGGTCTAGATTAATCCCACATTGTTGTCTGAATGTCATCAAGATCCCTTATGATGGCATCCACATCCGGCAAACTGGGTAATTGATCAAGGTAGGGAATCACACTTGATGGAAAGGGCACATGTAACTCGTACACTCTAGGTCTAACGGGAGGTAGAGTCTGCATATATGGAGCATCCTCATTGGTGGCATCATGCTCCCTCATCAAATCAGGTTGCTCATTCTCACTCTCACCAGTGAATCGCGTTTCCTCATCATCATCGCCCTCATTAGGAAAGGGTATGTCATCTCCAGACTCATCAACATTGTTTTCATAATCACTATCATTTTTCTGACTTTGTGCATCTGCCAGATCCTGATTAAATATATCATCTTCGAGCAATTGAGTATGGACAGTACCTTCAAGTTGCTCATTTTCACTGCATATTCAATAAAATAATGAGTTTCTCAAATTCATCTCAACATTATATATAAAAAATTTCTCTTAACTTACAACTCATAATCTGTTGATATCCCATTATGCACATTATCGAGTTGATGATGACTCCCGGATGGACCACCATGATCCAAAATACCAAAATTAGGCATATTCCAACTGTTTGTTGGTTCATAACTTGTAAAATTCATATTTGGTTGTACCCCCTTTGCAATATATGAGTATTAATACAAATATGATACATAAAAACCATGCTAATACAAAGTAAAATTGAAATTTACCACTCGGCATGTGGATTATGTAAACTTGGGGAGAAATTATGTCTTCGCTCTTCATTCGCCCGTGGAGATATGTTTAGATCTGGCCAAACTCTTTCAAACGGAACTTGTTCGGATAAAACTACTCCAAAAATACCACCCGATGATTAAGGGTTATCCTTATTTTGCGGAACCTCAATATTGCGAACGTCTTTAGACTTGACGTATATTTCCAATATTTTTATCACAAGAAAATTTCGGTGTTCACCCGAAGTCCTTAAAGAATCTTTCAGAGTTTCATCGTCTTCGATATTAAACTCAACATAACAAGCAATCCCTTGCGGAGTAAGAGAATATGGATATCTTCTTGTCACTTTAATATTAACTGAACATTTTCGCATACTCATTTTTTTTACATAACAATGATACCCATCTATCTTATTGTAAGTGGCAACTTAACAACACACTGTGGAGAACAACTATAGTTTACTGAGTTATTCTCCATGACAACCTCACCTCCCAATATAATGCAACCCTAAATTTACACATGGCAAAATAAATAAAAGGTAAAGTAAACAAATATTTCAGAATGAGTAAAGGAAAATAAAAAGGATGCAGAAGAATGGCTTTTTCTAAATGAATTTTCGACGAAACAATGAAGCTCCTTAAATAAGCAAAAAACCAATGCGGGGGATACAATAATTGAGGGTATAGTGCTTCATTATAAGAGCTATATATGTAGCGCATAAATCTATGCGCTATACCCATCAATTATTGTGGGTCATTTAAAATTTAAATATTGCACATGGGTTACATGCGCTATACCTTAACGGACAAACGTGTCGTTAAGATATAACGCATTCAACCCATGCATTATATATAAATTGGTCATCAATTGGGTTTTTCAACTATTTTTGTGCTTTGAGTCCAAAAAGATAATATTTTGGTTCCAGCTTCATACATATCCTTCCACTCCAACCAAGTATCTATTGTAAGCTTCTTTAGCTTCTTTGGAAAATTTGTATGCACATACTGATTTTATAGAATGTTTTTGACGGAATCTGACCAACCTGAATTTTTGTACGTTCATAGGAAACGACCTAGTGACTAATACTCATTGTTTCGCTATGACTTTCGGGTCCATTTTATGATATCTCGTAGTCATGCTACATAAATTTGTGATTACATCTACTTTTCGTGTTTATTAGTACATGTTGATGTCATAGAATTTTTGTGATAGACTCTGATTGACCTGAACTTTCGTGATTCATAGAAAATTGCCTATTGACCAATACTCATTATTTTGCCATAAATGAATTTATAATTATATCCATTTTTTCGTGTGTACTAGTTTATGCTATTGTAAAATTTCTTTGACGGACTCAGATTGGCCTGAATTTTTGTAGGTCCATACAAAATGGCCTAGTGACCAACACTCTTTGCTTTGTCATGACTTTCGGGTTTATTTTATTGCATTTTATGGTCATGCAATACAAATTTATTATTATATTCACATATTTGTGTATTAATACTTGTTGCTTTTATAGATTTTTTTTTATGGACTATGATGGTTGGCCTAAAATTTTGAGGTCCATAGGAAACAACATAGTAACCAATACTTATTGCTTCTTCATGGCTTTCGGGTTTAGTTTATATCATTTCGGCGTCATGCAACATGATTTGTGAGTATATTCACTTTTTCGTGTGTATTAGTACATGATGATTTTGTAAAAAAATTTGACAGACTCCGATTGGCCTTAAATTTTGCAGGTCTATAAAAAATGGGCTAGTGACTAATACTCGTTGCTTTGCCATGACTTTAGGGTTCATTTTATGGCGTTCCATGGTCATGTAATACGAATTTAGGATTATATTCACTTTTTTGTGTATTAGTACATGCTATGTTGTAGATTTTTTTTGACGGACTCCGGTTAGCCTGAAAATTTGTAGGTTCATAAGAAACTACTAATGACCAATACTCATTGCTTCACCATAGTTTTTGGACTCATTTTATATGATTTTGGGGTCAAGCAATTCGAATTTGTGATTTATCTACTTTTTTATGTGTATTAGTACATGCTGATTTAGTAAAAAAAAATGACGGATTGCGATTTTCCTGATTCGTAAGTCCGTAGAAAATGGCCTAGTGATTATTGCTCTTGTTTCGCCTTGACTTTCGGATTCATTTAAAAGCGTTTTGTGTTCATGCAACACATATTTATGATTATATCCACTTTTCTTGTATATTAGTACATACTAATTTAGTGGAATTTATTTGACGGACTCCAATTAGCTTGAAATTTCATAGGTCTTTCAGACTTATTTTATCGCATATCATGGTCATGCATAACGAATTTATGTTTACATCTAATTGTTCGTGTGTTTTAGTACATGTTGATATTGTAAAAAAATTGACGGATTTTGATTGGCTTTAAATTTTGCATGTCTATAGGAAAGACTTTGTTATGTATTTCGTGTGCTAATGCCCAAAAAATCTTCATGAATTCGGATGACGGCCTCTGAATCGCCTAAAATTTTGTGAACCCCTCGTAAATGACCTGATAAATAATAGTCATCACGTCATTGTGAACACCCAATTTTTGCCCCGCATGGAAATTACTCCTAAAAATTATCCAAAAATAATTTTTTATGAATTTTAGGAGTTTTTCTCTATTTAGTTGCATTTCATGTAGGTTTAATACTTTAAAATTATAGAAAAATCATTAAAAAATTGTCACATTTTTCATTGCATGTCATCTTAGGTTTAATTTGAATTTTAGAAATTAATTACTTTTTAATTGTTAGATTAATATATGAAAATCACCAAAAAATATACATTAGCTTTAGTCAATTAGTTTACTTAATTAGTTAAAATATTAATTAGGTCGTTTTGGTACAAACAAATTTAATTAGTAGTAAAGTGGCTATTTTTGAAAAATAAATTTGCCTCTCATATTAAGTTTGCCTAATTTCAGGGCCCAAATTACCCAAGCCCATACCGTCATAGCCCACTACCCAAATACCCATTACCTAACAAACAACCCTAACCTCATTAAATACACCTAATTTTAGACTTAAAAAATCGGATCCCCTCCCTTGCAAAAAGGAGCAACGGCGCAGCTAAGCACCAGCTCCAAAACGAGCTCCTGCTTCTTCCTCATCTTCCCACCTCCAAAATATCCCTTTATATATCCTTTCAAGCCATGAAATACCGGTAGACTCTAGCAAAAATCATCCATGAAAGGTAGCTGAAATACGTCCAAAAATACACCTGTAAAACCAGCCAAACTCCAGCGCCCAAAGTGGCAGCAAAAGCATGCCAAAAATGACTGAAAACCCATCATTTTCAGCTCTAAAAATCAAGCTCAAACCTACCCCCAAACCCATGTAGAACTCCATTAAAGCAGCCCTTTAACCACCTTGAAACAACCCCAAAACGTCACCCAAAACTGCTCCCAAAACGAGCAGAAAAACAGTCTCAAATACAGATGAAATCTCCAGCAGCCGTCCGCCAATTTGGCCGGAAATCCGGCGACCACCAATGATGGCGCCTTGTCGCACCTGAAACAGCTCGAAACAGCCTAAAATCTGGTATTGGGAGTCCGAAATTTAGCAAAGTTTCTAGCGCCGTCGCGGCTGCCATCTCCGGCGAGACCCGAGTCGGCCGCCGGACGGGAGGAGCAGATCTAAACACACACTCAAGTAAAAAAAAATTAAAATATGAAATTCGGCGATAAAATTGGGTTCAAGATCTGATTTCTGCTATTTCTTAGCTGGAAATTGCTTGTTGAGTTCTACATTTAGTCTCTCCCTGCTGTTTATTCGGTAATCTAGGTATGATCTAAGCCCATATGTGATTCGATGTGATTTTTATGAATGAAACTATGTTCGTACGTAACCCAATAGAAGATTTTGTTGTTGAATGCGTGCTTTTCTTCAGTCGTTTTGGTTGACATTTTACTTAGTGGAATCCATAGCCATATAATTGGAAATTTTCTCATGTTTATATGTATACGGTGGATACATGTGTTTGTAGGTCTGTAATTGAAATTCCTATTCTGTAATTAATCTAATCCCCGATAGCCATATTTATCTTTTGATACTTTTGTTTCATTGATTTGTTAGTAATGAACAGAATATTTTCAATGAAAAGTCCACGTTGTGTACTGTCTTAGTGTTATCTTCACTTCATTTTGTTTCATCTTGCCGTAGTGAAATTGTTAGCTTAAACCTTTGATGGCGTTTCATTATGAATTGGTTTGGATTGTGTTTGATCTTAAGCTCAATTGGGTTTTGGGTAGGTGATAGCCTGGCATTTCACGCAATATGTTTGGTTGTTGATTTGTTTTAGCTATGGATTTTTTTGGAGAATGAATTTGGATAGAATAATTTAGTCTGGTTAAGGCTCAGAATAATTAATAAGCTACTTTACCTCTTATAAATTAGCATATGATAAATAGCTTATGAACAATCTTAGTTTCTTTAGACACATAATCAAACAATCATGACCATAGTCGTGATTACGTAATCTACACTCAGATTTGCAACTCATGCTGCCCGATCACAACTTCAAACAATAGCAAAATCACACGTAGCAATCGCGGGTGCATTTCATGTGACGCGGTTGTGATGTGTCCAAAAGAAACAAGTGCACGCCATCGTGACTTGTCCCAAGATAAATCCATAAATATCCAAATTGGTTTATATACATATCCTATAAGCTAAAAAATATCCCTTTTTTAGATAAAAATCCCAAAACTTAGAGAATAATTAAGTATCGCCTCAAATAGGACTTTTAACCGTCATGACCATATCCATGACTATGTAACCTACACTCGTGTGCGGAAACTCATGTCCCCGACTCTAACTCAAAACAATAATAAAAATCACACGTTGTAATTGCGGGTGCATTTCATGCGGCGCAGTTGTAATGTGTCCAAAAACAAACAAGTGCACGCCATCGTGACTTGTTTCAACATAAATCCATAAAATACTAAAAGCGGTTAAAAGTTTAAAAGGCTAAATGCACGATAGGTTAAAATACGTAAATAATCAATAATTTAGGCCAAATATTAATAGTTAAGCGACCGTGCTAGAACCACGGAACTCGGGAATGCCTAACACCTTCTCCCGGGTTAACAGAATTCCTTACTCGGATTTCTGGTCGCAGACAACTTAAAACAGAGTCAAAATTTCCTTGGTTTGGGATTTTTAAAATAAAACGGTGTCCCGGAACATCGTCAAAAATCCGGGTGGCGACTCTGAAAACTAAAATAAATCCCAAATCTGAATAATGTCACTTTAATTGGAAAAACTCCATTATTACCCCTTCATTAATCCGGGGGTGAAAAAAGGAGGTGTGACAGCTCTAGCGACTCTGCTGGGGATCGAACCCAGAATCTCTGGTTCAGGGTTCAAGAATTCGAGCTTAGAATAGCTGTTATATTAGGCTTTCACTATCTGATTACGTGTTTAAACCTAATGTGCTAATTGCCGCTTTTTACCGCTTTGATATTGTCTGAACTGCATATAAACTGTGCTGAAACCCTTCTTCTCTCTGAGTCTTCTAAATCATCTGGGAAGTGTGAACTTCGTGTGACTTCTTTTCTGTTAGAGTCATCCAAATTTTAGAACGAGGTACGGACAAGTTGCAAAGCCGGTGAAGCTTCTGTATTCCCGGTACGCTGCCCCGACCTCGGCTCGAGCTGTCCGCTCGGGTAAGCCTGGTCTAGAACAAAACCCCAGGTTTAAA
>MDKJ01338116.1:0-23694 GCA_005239525.1 Nicotiana knightiana
GGTCCGAATCACGCCAAACGAAGTCCGTTTATTTCCAAACTTCACAGATAACACATATAAATCGTATCGAACCTGTACCGGGCTTCAGAACCATAATATGGGCCCGATGTCACAGGTTTCACCTCAAATTTCATTTTCAAAAACCTTTATATTTTTCTGAAAACAATTTTCTTTAAAAATTCATTTCTCAGGCTTGGGACCTCGGAATTCGATTTCGGGCCGCCCAAGTCCCATATTTTGCTACGGAACCTCCGGGACCGTCAAATCATGGGTCCGGGTCCGTTTACCAAAAACATTGACTGAAGTCAACTTTATTCAAATTTCCAATATAAAATTATCATTTTTATCAATTTTCACATAAAGGCTTCCTGGCTACACGCCTGGGCTGCGCACACACATCGAGGTGAGATGGAAGGAGGTTTTCACAACCTCGAAACACGGAATTAGCTAAAAATATACGGGATGACCTTTTGGGTCATCACAATCTCCCCCTCTTAAACAAACATTCGTCCTCGAACGTGCTAAGATTTACCTTGAACTCATCAAATCACTGATTGCGCATATTCCAACACACACCCGCGGGTGATCCCACGTCACCCCAACCTACATAAGCCTACTGACACCCTCACAACTGCCATATAGCCTCCTCATTATCACCGAATAGCCTCATACCCCAATTCCTCACTTTCTACTCATTTCCAAAAGACCCGATTCTAAATCCATGTCCGGCATTAGCCTCAACCAGCTGCATCAACTCAGGTCTATGCCCATAAGGCACAGTCAAACAACATAGCACATCACACATAGGCTCAATAGCACTTTTGATCACCATAACTACCCGAAATCAACTCAACATTGGCAATTAGTCCCACATATGGAAGAACTCTCTGTTCCCAAATCCCATAAGATCGATAATGATGCAATAAACACGAAGACCTCATCAGAAGACACCTGAATCACCTAGTCACAACTAACACCACCGGGCACACATCCCGCAAACTGAACTAAAGAAGCACATAACGAAATGATTGAGTATGAAAGATAGAAGCATATAAAGGTACTATCAAACAAGCCCATTGGCATAACTCTCTATCAATACTGACTTGCCAAAAGCCATATAACAAGGAAGAAGCAAAGCATATGAACAAATCACAAGGATTCCATCCGGATAAAAATTCCACCGCGGTACTAAGCTCGGTCCAAACATATCAAATCACAAGGAATCACGAGGGTCTCGCCCTCACTCTACGACACCTGTTGAATATATATCATACCAATAGAAATCTCCCGCTAATTCATCTCGGCTAACAAAATCATAGCGCTCACTTACAATCTCAATGGAGTATCAAATCACAGCTCGAAAACAAAGTACTCAGGAGAAACCTCCCCGGATCTCTGTCCGTAGTCCCAATTTAAATATGCAATGCAGCCACTGAGGAAAACAACCAGAATGCGACAGAAACAACATATATTGCCACAACCGGTGCGAAAGCAAACAAAGCCCGAATACAAAGTGCGGTGAGCAAATCAATACATAGACTTAAATCACAAAAATGATAACAACTAGCTCATAAGAAGTAGCCACTGAGAGGAATGCCAAGCACAAAGATAAAACAACATAACAAGGGGAAAACAAGACAAATATAGCAACAATTCTATACATTCAAGTTCACAACCAAGAAACCAAATTATCCCAGCCAGGGAATCAACTATAACCAATCTCACTTAGACAATTAGCTTCACCGAATAAACTCAGTTTGAACAATGCTCAGTAAATAGGTAGCATATGAAGGAAGACATAGCATAATGGTAGGAAAAACGAAGTCTTCATTTAAGTCAATTAAGATCATATAAGAAACAAGGAATGCTAGGCAAGTACTTCTAACTTGAACAGGAGGAGATGAGATCAGGAATCAGGAATCAGGAATTCATATATAACAAGTTCAATTCATATACGGGGAACATAAGAACCCAAAACTCCCTTAAGGGAAATCTATTTGCAAATAAGTTCGAGTACGCACTCGTCACCTCACGTACGCGGACTACAATCAACATAGAAGACTCAATCCTAAGGGTTAGTTCACCCACACAAGGTTAGGTAAGATACTTACCTCAAAGATGACAACCCGGTACTCAAAAATAGACTTCTCGAGCGGGAAGGCCTCCGGACGGCTCAAAATCAACTAAAACAACGTCAAAATACATAAAAACGTATAAGGAACGATTTCGAATAATAAAGTTTCAATCTTTGCAATTTATAAAAAAAATCAACCCAAAAGTCGACCTCCGGGACCGCACCTTAGAACCCGACAAATTTTACAAATTTCGATTATCCATTCCGATACGAGTTCACCCATACTAAATTTATCCAATTCCGATAGCATTTGGTCATTCAAATCATGAATTTTCATTTTTTTGAAGTTTTCTTTCAAAACCCACAATCCCCTCAACCCAAAACACACTTTATAGGATAAAAACAAGAAGTAATTCATGAAATATATTTAATTATAGTGGAAGAACACGTACCAATTCGATTTTTATGGAAATCCCTCAAGGAATCGCCCAAAACCGATATCTAGAAGTCAAAATATGCTTAAAAAGGTGAAACCCCCATTTTTCGAAACTTATAATATGCCCAGGCTTTTAAGGCATCGCGATCGCGGGGATCGAGGCGCGATCACGTAGAGGAAAAATATCACAGGTCAAAAATGCTCAACGTGATCGCAGAATAGCTTATGTGATCGCGTATAAGGAGCAGGCTGGTTTCCGCGATCGCGGATGAATCCCTGCGAACGCGTAGAAAAAAAACTAGGCACTTAAAATTTACACTATGCGATCGCGTCTAAGGCTATGCGATCGCATAGAAGGGAGGGACAACAATCATAACAGCAGCAAAAGCCAGATTGTTTTCTAAGTTTCAACACCCCGACGCCTCCGAAACACACCCGAGCCCTCGGGGCTCAAAACCAAATATACACACAACCTCAAAAATATCCTACGGACTTACTCGAGTAATCAAATCACCAAAATAGCGTCATAAGCATCAAATTAACCTCAAGATAAATGAAATTTCTCAAAACTTCTTTAAACATCATTTTTTTGCATTTAAGGTCTGAATCACGCCAAACGAAGTCGGTTTATTTCCAAACTTCACAGATAACACATTTAAATCGTATCAAACCTGTACCGAGCTTCAGAACCATAATACGGGCCCGATATCAAAGGTTTCACCTCAAATTTCATTTTCAAAAACCTTTATATTTTTCAAAAAACAATTTTCTTTAAAAATTCATTGCTCGGGCTTGGGGACTCAGAATTCGATTCCGGGCATACGCCCAAGTCCCATATTTTTCTACGGACCCTCCGGGACAATCAAATCATGGGTTCGGGATCGGGTCCATTACCAAAAAAGTTGATTGAAGTCAACTTTATTCAAATTTCCAATACAAAATTACCATTTTTATCAATTTTCACATAAAGGCTTTCCGACTACACGTCCGGTTGTGCACGCACATCGACGTGAGATAGAAGGAGGTTTTCACGACCTCGGAACACAGAATTAGCTAGAAATATACGGGATGACCTTTTGGGTCATCACAAATGCAACCCAAATGGCGGGAAATTCAACCCAATAAAAACACTAGCAACTCAACACTGCATCAATTTATTGTGAGTTCAATAAAACTGGTCAAACTTTCGAGTGAAAACCTTTAAATCGTGAGTTCATTTTGAAAACTTTAAAGATATAATCATTTCAGAATAGATAAATTTCTTCTTTGAAACATACTTTCTCTGAATGTATATTTATATATTTTTATAAAGAAAAATCTTTATAACATAGTCTCTTCAAATACAGGGTGTTCAAATACACTTTCCCAAATACTGCTCTTTCAAGTATCATCAAAATACGTGATATTTCAAATATATTTTCCCAAGTACTGCTCTTTCAAATATCATCAAAGCACGTGATGCTCAAAATATATTTTCCCAACTACTGCTCTTTTAAATATCATCATTCTGCAAGACAAATATTTTTCAAATATACTTTCGAAAAGAAGTCCTTTAGACATAACTTTTACTGGAGATAATTGCTTTTCAGCTATACTTTTCAATATATATATTTATATCTTTCGATTCAAATCTCCTCAGTCATAAACTATCGGAACTCGGTCCGCCACTCAGAATTTTTCATGCAATGCAGTACAAAGGGAAAGCTCCTGGATCTCTGTCCGTTGTCCCAATTTAAATTTGCGATGCAGTACAGGGGGAAAGCTCCCGGATCTCTGTCCGTTGTCCCAATTTAAATATGCGATGCACTACAGGGGGAAATCTCCCAGATCTCTATCCGTAGTCCCAATTTAAATATGCGATGCAGTATAGGGGAAAGCTCGCGGATCTCTGTCCGTAGTCCCAATTTAAATATGCAATGCATCCACTGAGAAAACAACCAGAATGCGATAGAACCAATATATATTGCCACAACCGGCACGAAAGCAAACAAGGCCGAATACAAATTTCAATGAGCAAATCAATACAAAGACTTAAATCACAATGTGGTAACAACTCGCTCATAAGAAGTAGCCACTGAGAGGAATGCCAAGCACAAAGAGAGAATAGCATAACGAGGGGAAGACTAGACAAATATAGCAACGATTCTGTACGTTCAAATTCACAACCAAGAAAACCAAATCATCCCGGCAAGGGAATCAGCTATAACCAATCTCACTTAGACAATTGGCTTCATCGAATAAAGTCCGTTTGAAAAATGCTCAGTAAATAGGCAGCATATGGAGGAAGACATAGCATAACGGTAGGAAAAACAAGGTCTTCATTTAAATCAATTAAGATCATATAAGAAACAAGGAATGCTAGGCAAGTACTTCTAACTTGAACAAGAGGAGATGAGATTAGAAAACAGGAATTCAGATATAACAAGTTCAATTCATATACGGGGAACACAAGGAACCAAAAATCCCTAAAGGGCAATCTATTTGCAAAATAAATTTAAGTACACACTCGTCACCTCGCGTACACAGACTACAATCAACATAGAAGACTCAATCCTAAAGGGTAGTTCCCCCACACAAGATTAGGCAAATACTTACCTGAAAGACGACAACTCGTTACTCAAAAATAGACTTCTCGGGCGGGAAGGCCTCCGGACGGCTCAAAATCAACTAAAACAACTTCAAAATACATATAAAACGTATATGGAATGATTCTGAATAATAAAGTTTCAATCTTTGCAATTTATAAAAATCAACCAAAAAGTCGACTCCCGGTCCCGCACCTCGGAACCCGACAAATGTTACAAATTCCAATTACCCATTCCGATACGAGTTCACCCATACTAAATTTATCAAATTCCGATAACATTTGGTCATTCAAATCATGAATTTTCATTTTTTGAAGTTTTCTTTCAAAACCCACAATCCCCTCAACCCAAAACACAATTTAAATGATAAAAAAAAGAACTAATTCATGAAATATATTTAATTCTAGTGGAAGAACACTTACCCATTCGCTTTGTGTGAAAATCCCTCAAGGAATCGCCCAAAACCGAGTTCTAGAAGTCAAAATATGTTTAAAATGGTGAAACCCCCGATTTTGGAAACTTATAATCTGCCCATGCTTTTAAAGCATCGCGATCGTGGGGATCGAGGCGCGATCGCGTAGAAGTAAAATGAAGTTGTCTTAAAATGTTCTACGCGATCGCGGAACAGCTTATGCAATTGCATATAAGGAGTAAGTTAGCTTCTGCGATCGCGGACCAACTATTGTGATCGTAGTGAAGGAAATTATTGGTCGAGTCAGACACTCTATGCGATCGCAGATCCTTCTATGCGATCGCATAGAAGGAAACCAGTTGACAGTTTTCAGCAATTCAAAATAGGGAAAATGGACCCGGAACCTATCTGAAACACACTCGAGGCCCCCCGGGACCCGTCCAAATGCACAAACAAGTCTTATAACTTAATACGGACTCGCTCGAGGTTCCAAATCACATAAAATAACACTAAAACGACGAATCAAACCAAAAAATCAATGAAATTCCTCAAAACTTCTTTTAACATCAAATTTTGCATTTAAGGTCCGAATCACGTCAAACAAAGTCCGTTTCTTACCAAATTTCACAGATAGCACATATAAGACATATCAAACCTGTATCGGGCTCCGAAACCATGATACGGGCCCGATATCACAGGTTTCACCTCCAATTTCATTTCCAAATATCTTTATATTTTTCAGAAAAAAAATTTCTTTAAAAATTTATTTCTCGGGCTTGGGACCTCGGAATTCGATTCCGGGAATACGCCCAAGTCCCATATTTTTCTACGGACCCTCTGGACCGTCAAATCACTGGTCCGGGTCCGTTTACCAAAAATCTTGACTGAAGTCAACTTTATTCAAATTTCCCATACAAAATTACCATTTTTAACAATTTTCACATAAAGGCGTCACGGCTACACGTCGGGGTTGTGCACGCAAATCGAGGTGAGATAGAATGAGGTTTTCACGACCTCGAAACACAGAATTAGCTAGAAATATACGGGATGACCTTTTGGGTCATCACGATCTCCCCCTCTTAAGCAAACGTTCGTCCTCAAACGTGCTAAGATTCATTTTAAACTCATCCAATCACTGATTGCGCACTTCCAACACACACCCGCGGGTGATCCCACATCACCCCAACCTAAATAAGCATGATGACACCATCACAACTACCATATAGCCTTCTTATCATCATCGATAAGCCTCATACCTCAATTCCTTACTTTCTACTCATTTCCAAAAGACCTGATTCTATATCCATATCCGGCATTAGCCTCAACCAGCTCCATCAACTCAGGTCTATGCCCACAAGGCACGACCACACAATATAGCACATCACACATAGGCTCAATAGCACTTTTGATCACAATAACTGCCCGAAATCAACTCAACATTGGCAATTTGTCCCACACATGGAAGAACTTCGTTTCCAAATTCCATAATATCGTTAATGATGCAATAAACACGAAAACCTCATCATTAGACACCCGAATCACCGAGTCACAACTAACACCACCGGGCACACATCACACAAACTGAACTAAAGAAGCACATAACGAAATGGCTGAGTATGAAAGATAGAAGCATATAAAGGTACTATCAAACAAGCCCACAGGCATAACTCTCTATAATTACTAACTTACGATAAGCCATATAAAAAGGAAAAAGCAAAGCATATGAACAAATCAAAAGAATTCCATCCTGATAAAAATTTCACCACGATACTCAGCGCAGTCCAAACATATCAAATCACAAGAAATCACGAGGGTCTCGCCCTCACTGTATGACACATGTCGAATACCGATACACCAATAGAGATCTGCCGCTAATTCATCTCGGCTAACAAAATCATAGCGCTCACTACTCACATCTCAATGGAGTATCAAATCAGAGCTCGAAAACAAAATACTCAGGAGAATCGCATAAAGCTTACCACGAAGGACAACATGGACCCACTTCCAGTTTCACCAGTAGCAAGGATGAATAAAACAATGATAGGCACGGTTACTACTCATAGTAGCTCCCAACAGGAGCAAGCAAAAAAATAGGGTGCAACACATGAAACTCACTCATAAATGAGACAACAAATAATGGAAACTCGTCCTGACCAACATGACTGTAGTGAAATACAATCGGTGCCCCTGTGCAATACATCAAAACATACCTGAGTGAAGATATCTGGCACAACGACCTCTATTTAGTATATGCAACACAACAAGGGGTCGGGTCTCCCACTCTTAGGCGTCCTCTACTCACCTGAACACCCTGTTATAACTTTCCCACCTGAATACTGGAACAATCTCTCACCCTGTAGCTAACATCTCCACACTGAAAACAATATCTCTGCCGATGTGGCTGTGGTAAACATACAATACGGATCCTCGGAGACTTATGAGTACCTGAAATGCGCCCATGCGAAGCTGGTAATGCAACTGAACTGGTTGACCCAAGATTCTCTATTGTGTCTGAGTACCTCAATGAAGCAATCAAGTGAGGTGTATATATGGCGAACTCACTGAATACTGGAACAATCTCTCACCCTGTGGCTAACATCTCCACACTGAAAACAATATCTCTGCCGATGTGGCTGTGGTAAACATACAATACGGATCCTCGGAGACTTATGAGTACCTGAAATGCGCCCATGCAAAGCTGGTAATGCAACTGAACTGGTTGACCCAAGATTCTCTATTGTGTATGAGTACCTCAATGAATCTGCGGACTCGCCTCCTAAATGAAGCAATCAAGTGAGGTGTATATATGGCCAACTCACTGAATCTGATGGCGTACTCCAATGGTGACATAGCGCCCTGATGCAACTGCTCAAACTCCGTGCGCTGTACATCCCGACGGAACTGAGGTGCGACCTCCCTAAAAAAATATCCGAAAACTGAATCCATGCTAGCAAGGCTAACTCGGCCAGGCTACCCCAACTCATATGCCGCCACCACTGATCAATCCACTACTCTGGACCTGAGACGTGACAAAAGCAATCTCGTTCGTCTCCACAATAAACGAAGTACGAAGAATATGGTGACACTCCTCTAGAAAACCATGGGCATCACCCGCCGCCAATCCACTGAAAGATAGAAGGGTGGTACTTCCAGTACCTCTAAAGCCCAAGGTGCTCTACCTCCGATGTTGTTGTCCCAATCACGGGCTGAACTGAAACCACATGTTGTACGACCATGACAACTGGAACTTGACCAATATGATCTCGCTGCTCTGGAGTGTAGACGGTGGGAATCTGAACTCCTCCCCTGATATGTGAAGTGACTGGTGCACTAGAATCAACCGAGCCTGAGCCGATGTACCAATCGTACTCAAAACTGCGCTCCGGTCTTCTGAAGTTCGGGATAGCAACAGGCACCCCCAGTACCTGTCCCCTAACTAGGACTACTGGAAACTCCTCAACGGCTACTCTGGTAGGCATCTTAACTACCGCACGTGCTCCTCGTTAGCCTTTGTCTCTGACCCTTGTGACATTTTCTTCGGGGTAGCATCATCTGGAACCGCCGCTCATGTCCTCACCTTCGGTGAGAGAATGTAATGATAATTTCAAACTTTAAGATCAATAAACTCGCACGATAGGAATGAAGGAAGTGAAAGTGTCCTGATAGATCTGTAGCCTCTCAAAGATAAGTACAGACATCTCTATACCGATCCGCAAGACTCTACCAAACCCGCTTATGACTCGTAGGACCTATGAACCTAGAGCTCTGATACCAACTTGTCACCACCCAAATTTCCTTCCGTTGGGTATCGTGATGGCACCTAGTCTTAGGGACTAGGTAAGCCTAACATTTCCACCGAACAACAATAATAATGTAGAATTTTAAAAAAAGGACAGAGTTTAAAACTTCCCAAAACCCGGTAAATACAAGTCATAAGCTCTACAAAATATTTCTATCAAATCTAAGTACAACTGCCTACGAATAAGTAAGTACAATTGAATAGAAATAAAATGGGAAGGTGACTCTGAAGCCTGCGAACGCAGCTGCAGGTTACCTTGAGTCTCCTCAGCAACGAATTGCGAAGCTACCAACAACCATAACCTGAAGCTGCACACAAAAATGTGCAGAAGTGTAGTATGAGCACACCACAGCGGTGCCCAGTAAGTATCAAGACTAACCTCGGTGAAGTAGTGACGAGGACTAGTCAAGAAACCACCGGTCTAGTAAGTAAAAAGGCATAGATTTATAAACGACCGAGACAAAATATTTATCTAACGATTTCTCAAGTAATTAACGATACGATCGAATAATACGGAAGGAAATTCAATAATCATGATCAACGGACAACATAATAGAAATACGCAAAGAGAATGGAAGGAATGCAATCCAAATGGCTGGAAATTCAACCCAATAAAAACACTAGCAACTCAACACTGCATCAATTTATTCACGTCATACCTTAGCCAATAACTCAATAAAACTGGTCAAACTTTCGAGTGAAAACCTTTAAATCGTGAGTTCATTTTGAAAACCTTAAAGATATAATCATTTCGGAATAGAGAAATTTCTTCTTTGAAACATACTTTCTCCGAATGCATATTTATATATTTTGATAAAGAGAAATCTTTATAACATAGTCTCTTCAAATGCGGGGTGTTCAAATACACTTTCCCAAATACTGCTCTTTCAAGTATCATCAAAATACGTGATGTTTCAAATATATTTTTCCAAGTACTACTCTTTCAAATATCATCAAAACACGTGATGTTCAAAATATATTTTCCCAAGTACTGCTCTTTCAAATATCATCATTCTGCAAGACAAATGTTTTTCAAATATACTTTCGAAAAGAAGTCCTTTAGACATAACTTTTCCTGGAGATAATTGCTTTTCAGCTATATTTTCAATATATATATATTTATATCTTTCGATTCAAATCTCCTCAGTCATAAACTACCGGAACTCAGTCTGCCACTCAAAATTTTTCATGCAATGCAGTACAGGGGGAAAGCTCTCGGATCTTTTTCTGTAGTCCCAATTTAAATATGTGATGCGGTACAGGGGGAAAACTCCTGATCTCTGTTCGTAGTCCCAATTTAAATATGCGATGCAGTACAGGGGGAAAGCTCTCGGATCTCTGTCCGTAGTCCCAATTTAAATATGCGATGCAGTACAGGGGGAAAGCTCCCGGATCTCTGTCCGTAGTCCCAATTTAAATATGCAATGCAGCCACTGAGAAAACAACCAGAATGCGACAGAACCAATATATATTGCCACAACCGGCGCGAAATCAAACAAGGCCGAATACAAAGTGCGATGAGCAAATCAATACAAAGACTTCAATCACAATGTGCTAACAACTCGCTCATAAGAAGTATCCACTGAGAGGAATGCCAAGCACGAAGAGAGAACAGCATAACGAGGGGAAAACAAGACAAATATAGCAACGATTCTATACATTCCAGTTCGCAACCAAGAAAACCAAATCATCCCGGCAAGGGAATCAGCTATAACCAATCTCACTTAGACAATTAGCTTCACCGAATAAACTCAATTTGAACAATGCTCAGTAAATAGGCAGCATATGAAGGAAGATATAGCATAACGGTAGGAAAAATGAATTCTTCATTTAAGTCAATTAAGATCATATAAGAAACAAGGAATGCTAGGCAAGTACTTCTAACTTGAACAGGAGGAGATGAGATTAGAAACCAGGAATTCAGATATAACAAGTTCAATTCATATACGGGGAACACAAGGACACAAAAATCCCTAAAGGGCAATCTATTTGCAAATAAGTTCGAGTACACACTCGTCACATCGCGTACACGGACTACAATCAACATAGAAGACACACAAGTTTAGGCAAGATACTTACCTCCAAGACGACAACCCGTTACTCAAAAATAGACTTCTTGGGCGGGAAGGCCTCCGGACGGCTCAAAATCAACTAAAACAACTTCAAAATACATATAAAACGTATAAGGAACGATTCTGAATAATAAAGTTTCAATCTTTGCAATTTACAAAAATCGACCCAAAAGTCGACCTCCAGGCACGCACCTCGGAACCCGACAAATTTTACAAATTCCAATTACTCATTCCGATACGAGTTCACCCATACTAAATTTATCCAATTCCGATAACTTTTGGTCATTCAAATCATGAATTTTTATTTTTTGAAGTTTTCTTTCAAAACCCACAATCCCCTCAACCCAAAACACAATTTAAATGATAAAAACAAGAACTAATTCATGAAAAATATTTAATTCAAGTGGAAAAACACTTACCCATTCGATTTGTGTGAAAATCTCTCAAGGAATCGCCCAAAACCGAGTTTTAGAAGTCATAATATGTTTAAAATGGTGAAACCCCCGATTTTGGAAACTTATAATCTGCCCAGGCTCTTAAAGCATCGCGATCGCGGGGATCGAGGCGCGATCGCATAGAAGGAAAATGAAGATGGCTTAAAATGTTCTACGCGATCGCGGAACAGCTTATGCGGTCACGTATAAGGAGTAAGTTAGCTTCTGCGATCGCGGACCAACTATTGTGATCGCAGTGCAGGAAATTACTGGGCGAGCCAGACATACTATGCGATCGCGGATCCTTCTATGCGATCGCATAGAAGGAAACCAGATGACAGTTTTCAGCAGTTCAAAATAGGGAAAATGGACTCGGAACCTATCTGAAACACATCCGAGGCCCCCCAGGACCCGTCCAAATGCACAAACAAGTCTTATAACTTAATACGGACTCGCTCGAGGTTCCAAATCACATAAAATAACACTAAAATGATGAATCAAACCAAAAATCAATGAAATTCCTCAAAACTTCTTTTAACATAAAATTTTGCATTTAAGGTCTGAATCGCGTCAAACTAAGTCCGTTTCTTACCAAATTTCACATATAGCACATATAAGAAATATCGAACCTATACCGAGCTCTGAAACCATGATATGGGCCCGATATCATAGGTTTCACCTCAAATTTTATTTTCAAAAACCTTTATATTTTTCAGAAAACAATTTTTTTAAAAATTTATTTCTCAGGCTTGGGACCTCGGAATTCGATTCCGGGAATGAGCCCAAGTCCCATATTTTTCTACGGACCCTCCAGGACTGTCAAATTACGGGTCCGGTACTGTTTACCAAAAACGTTGACTGAAGTCAACTTTATTCAAATTTCCAATACAAAATTACCATTTTTATCAATTTTCATATAAAGGCTTCCCGGCTACACGCCGGGGCTGCACACGCAAATCAAGGTGAGATAGAAGGAAATTTTCACGACCTCGGAACACAGAATTAGCTAGAAATATACAGGATGGCCTTTTGGGTCATCACAATCTCCCCCTCTTAAACAAACGTTCATCCTCGAACGTGCTAAGATTCACTTTGAACTCATCTAATCACTGATTGCGCACTTCCAACACACACCCGCAGGTGATCCCACATCACCCCAACCTACATAAGCCTGATGACACCATCACAACTGCCATATAGCCTTCTCATCATCATCGATAAGCCTCATATCTCAATTCCTTACGTTCTACTCATTTCCAAAATACTTGATTCTAAATCCATATCCGACATTAGCCTCAACCAGCTGCATCAACTCAGGCCTATTCCCACAAGGCACGACCATACAATATAGCACATCACACATAGGCTCAATAGCACTTTTGATCACAATAGCTGCCCGAAATCAACTCAACATTGGCAATTTGTCTCACACATGGAAGAACACCGTTTCCAAATCCCATAATACCGATAATGATGCAATAAACATGAATACCTCATCATTAGACACCCGAACCACCGAGTCACAACTAATACCACCGGGCACACATCCCGCAAACTGAACTAAAGAAGCACATAACAAAATGCCTGAGTATGAAAGATAGAAGCATATAAAGGTACTATCAAACAAGCCCATAGGTATAACTCTCTATCAATACTGACTTACCAAAAGCCATATAACAAGGAAGAAGCAAAGCATATGAACAAATCACAAGAATTCCATCCTGATAAAAATTTCACCACGATACTCAGCCCGGTCCAAACATATCAAAGCACAAGGAATCACGAGGGTCTCCCCCTCACTCTACGACACATGTCGAATACCTATATACCAATAGAGATATGCCGCTAATTCATCTCGGCTAACAAAATCATAGCGCTCACTACTCACATCTCAATGAAGTATCAAATCACAGCTCGAAAACAAAATACTCAGGAGAATCGCATAAAGCTTACCACGAAAGACAACATGGACCCACTTCCAGTTTCACCAGTAGCAAGGATGAATAAAACAATGATAGGCACGGTTACTACTCATAGTAGCTCCCAACAGGAGCAAGCAAAAAAATAGGGTGCAACACATGAAACTCACTCATAAATGAGACAACAAATAATGGAAACTCGTCCTGACCAACAGGACTATAGTGAAATACAATCGGTTCCCCTCTACAATACATCAAAACATACTTGGGTGACGATATCTGGAACAACGGCCTCTATTTACTATATGCAACACAACAAGGGGTCGGGTCTCCCCCTCTTAGGCGTCCTCTAGTCACCTGAACACCCTGCTATAACTCTCCCACCTAAATCTTAGAACAATCTCTCACCATGTGCCTAACATCTCCACACTGAAAATAATCTCTCTGCCGATGTGGCTGTGGAAAATATACAATACGGATCCTCTGAGACCTATGAGTACCTGAAACGCACCCATGCGAAGCTGGTAATGCAACTGAACTGGTTGACCCAAGATTCTCTATTGTGCCTGAGTACCTCAATGAATCTGCGAACTCGCCTCCTAACTGAAACAATCAAGTGAGGTGTATATCTGGCCAACTCACTGAATCTGACGGCGTACTCCAATAGTGACATAGCGCCCTGATGCAACTGCTCAAACTCCGTGCGCTGTACATCCTGACGGAACTCAGGTGCGACCTCCCTTAGAACATCTCCGAAAACTGAATCCATGCTAGCAAGGCTAACTCGGCCAGGCTACCCCAACTCATATGCCGCCACCACTGATCAATTCACTACTCTGGACCTGAGACGTGACAAAAGCAATCTCGCTCGTCTCCACAATACCCAAAGTATGAAGAATATGGTGACACTCCTCTAGAAAACCCTGGGAATCACCCGCCGCCAATCCACTGAAATATAGAAGGGTGGTACATCCAATACCTCTAAATCCCAAGGTGCTCTACCTCTGATCTTGCTGTCCCAATCACGGGCTGAACTGAAACTACATGCCGTACTGCCATGACAACTAGAACTTGACCAATATGATCTCGTTGCTCTGGAGTGTAGATAATGGGAATTTGAACTCCTCCCCTGATCTGTGAAGCGACTGGTGCACAAGAATCAACCGGGCCTGAGCCGATGTACCAATCGTACTCAAAACTGCGCTCCGGTCTTCTGAAGTCCGGGGCAGCAACAGGCACCCCCATTACCTGTCCCCTAACTAGGACTACTGGCGACTACTCAACGGTTGCTCTAGTAGGCATCTTAACTGAGGCACGTGCTCCTCGTTGGGTTATGTCTATGACCCTTGTGACATTTTCTTCGGGGTAACATCATCTGGAACCGCCGCTCATGTCCTCACCATCGGTGAGAGAATGGAACGATAAATTCAAACTTTAAGATCAATGGACTCGCACGATAGGAATGAAGGAAGCGAAATTGTCCTGATAGTTCCGTAGCCTCTCGAAGATAAGTACAGACGTCTCCGTACCGATCCGCAAGACTCTACCAACCCCGCTTATGAATCGTAGCACCTATGAACCTAGAGGTTTGATACCAACTTGTCACGATCCAAATTTCCCTCTGTTGGATATCGTGATGGCACCTAGTCTTAGGGACTAGGTAAGCCTCACATTTCCACCGAACAACAACAATAATGTAGAATTTAAAAAAAAATCGAAATAGAATTCTTGACAGAGTTTACAACTTCCCAAAACCCGGTAAATACAAGTCATAAGCTCTACGAAATCTTTCCATCAAATCTAAGTACGAATGTCTAGGAATAAGTAAGAACAGTTGAATAGAAATAAAACAGGAAGGTGACTCCGAAGCCTGCGAACACATCAGTAGGTTACCTTGAGTCTCCTCAGCAACGATCTGCGTAGCTATCAAAAACCATAACCTGAAGTTGCACACAAAAATATGCAGAAGTGTAGTATGAGCACACCACATCGGTGCCCAGTATCAAGACTAACCTCGGTGAAGTAGTGACGAGGACTAGTCAAGACACCACCGGTCTAGTAAGTAAAAAGGCATAGATGTATAAATGACCGAGACAAAATATTTATCTAACGATTTCTCAAATAATTAACGATACGATCGAATAATACGGAAGGAAATTCAATAATCACGATCAACGGACAACATAATAGAAATACGCAAAGAGAATGGAAGGAATGCAATCCAAATGGCGGGAAATTCAACCCAATAAAAACACTAGCAACTCAACACTACATCAGTTTATTCACGTCAGGCCTTAGCTAATAACTCAATAAAACTGGTCAAACTTTAGAGTGAAAACTTTTAAATCGTGAATTCATTTTGCAAACTTTAAAGATATAATCATTTCGGAATAGAGAAATTTCTTCTTTTAAACATACTTTGTCTGAATGTATATTTATATATTTTTATAAAGAGAAATCTTTATAACATAGTCTTTTCAAATACGGGGTGTTCAAATACACTTTCCCAAATACTGCTCTTTCAAGTATCATCAAAATACGTGATGTTTCAAATATATTTTTCCAAGTACTGCTCTTTCAAATATCATCAAAACAAGTGATGTTCAAAATATATTTTTCCAAGTACTGCTCTTTCAAATATCATCATTCTGCAAGACAAATATTTTTCAAATATACTTTCGAAAAGAAGTCCTTTAGACATAACTTTTCCTGGAGATAATTGTTTTTCAGCTATACTTTTCGATATATATATTTATATCTTTCGATTCAAATCTCCTCAGTCATAAACTACCGGAACTCAATCCGCCACTCAGAATTTGTCATGCAATGCAGTACAGGGGGAAAGCTCCCGGATCTCTGTCCATAGTCCCAATTTAAATATGCGATGCAGTACAGGGGAAAATCTCCCGGATCTCTATCCGTAGTCCCAATTTTAATATGCGATGCAGTACAGGGGGAAAGCTCCCAGATCTCTGTCCATAGTTCCAATTTAAATATGCAATGCAGTACAGGGGAAAATCTCCCAGATCTTTGTTCGTAGTCCCAATGTAAATATGCAATGCAGCCACTGAGAAAACAACCAGAATGCGACAGAACCAATATATATTACCACAACCGGCGCGAAAGCAAACAAGGCCGAATACAAAGTGCGATGAGCAAATCAATACAAAGACTTAAATCACAATGTGGTAACAACTCACTCATAAGAAGTAGCCATTGAAAGGAATGCCAAGCACAAAGAGAGAACAGCATAACGAAGGGAAGACAAGACAAATATAGCAACGATTCTGTACGTTCAAGTTCACAACCAAGAAAACCAAATCATCCCGGCAAGGGAATCAACTATAACCAATCTCACTTAGACAATTAGCTTCACCGAATAAAGTCCGTTTGAAAAATACTCGGTAAATAGGCAGCATATGGAAGAAGACATCGCATAATGGTAGAAAAAATAAGGTCTTCATTTAAGTCAATTAATATCATATAATAAACAAGGAATGCTAGGCAAGTACTTCTAACTTGAACAGGAAGAGATGAGATTAGAAATCAGGAATTCAGATATAACAAGTTCAATTCATATACGGGGAACACAAGGACCCAAAAATTCATAAAGGGCAATTTATTTGTAAATAAGTTCGAGTAGACACTCGTCACCTTGCGTACACGGACTACAATCAACATAGAAGAATCAATCATAAGGGGTAGTTCCCCCACACAAGGTTAGGCAAGATACTTACCTCAAAGACAACAACCCGGTACTCAAAAATAGACTTCTCGGGCGGGAAGGCCTCTGGACGGCTCAAAATCAACTAAAACAACTTCAAAATACATTATTTATGTCAAATATTATTTTCTTTATCTTTATGTTTCTTGTGAATTTATTTATGTAAGTTAAAAGTTCTTATCAAATTATCTTCTATAATATATTTAAATCAAATGTGGATCATTAATATTTTTATTTGCATGAAGGCCTTTAGCGAAATGTAGTTCGCCTTTTTTACCCTCTTAAACTAGAGTTTACACTGGACAAAATAGGTATTTGATTATTTTTCTAATATTTAGTAATAGAATCTAAGTAATTTCCTAATATTTAGGACTTTGATATCAACTAAAAGTTTAATTAATAAATCTTTTATTATTTGAATTAAGTGAAAACTACTAATATGTAATTTCCTTTGATGTTGGGAACAAATAATTAAACCTTTGAATTAACTATTTAAGAAGAATTAATTTAATTTTTTTTTGTATTCATCATATAAGTAAGATTATTTTCAAATTGACAAACCGAATATGATACATAAATTTATTTTGATAAGAATAGCATTAGCATATGGAAAAATGGGTTATAATAGTATTAAGAGACAAATTCATAAAAAGACAAACTTGAAAGGAAATAATATAATACAAACTATATTCTAAAGGAATTGTCATTTATTATTATTATTATTATTATTATTATTATTATTATTATTGTTGTTGTTGTTGTTGTTGTTATTATTTTTATTATTACAATAATAATAATTGTATTATTTTTATTATTATTATTATTATTATTATTATTTTACAAATGACAACTTCTCTTATGTTCAATATTAAATTGTTTGATGTAAAAAATATAAGTCATTTATGCATTACGTTTCCCCTTATCAATTTTTTCTACTAGCATAACACCAACCTCTTTATTCCCAAAATGGCAGAGAATTTATTTTTAGTTTATTTTATTTGACAATCTTTGTTGGTTATAGTATTTACATATTTTTTAATTTTAGTTTTTGTGTTAGATCATAGAAATAACAATATTCTTTGATAAGATATTTCTATAGAAGTCCTCAGAAACTACAATGATGCCATGACCCAAAATCCATAGGTCGTGATGGCGTCGGACACCACTGTCAGGCAAGCCAAACCTCAATTAGTTGAAATGCATTCATGTTTTAACATTTTCTAAACCATTACCTTTCCTTGCGTTTCATAATCAAATAAATAAATTTTTGTAAATTAAAATACGACAGCAAATAAAATTCTGTTATTTAAAAATAGTGATCTAAATATTTCACTTAAACAATTATCCCAATACATATCCCAGAACCCGGTGTCACAAGTACACGAGCAACTTCTAAGAATTTTACAAATACTACAAAGCTTGTCTGAAATACAATTTGGACAAGGGATTCAAAATAGAAATAATACGGTAGGAGGGAGACTCTGTCAGTTGCGGAACACCTCCGGATAATTGCAGCTCGTCCATGTCTCCAAATCAACCACTGTGCTATGTGGGTACCTGTGCAACAAAATGCACAGCAACTGTAGTATGAGTACAAAAACAACGTGTGCTCAGTAAGTCGTCTGCCTAACCTCAGAGAGGTAGTGACGAGAGGTCAATTTAGACACTTACTAAAGGTCCATTTAAAATATTTAAGAGTGACACTAAACATGGTTTTATCGTAGACAATTTATAAAACAGGATTTAAACATCCTTCAATTCCGTTAACATTTAACACTTTATATCTTCATCATATTAACAATTAATCAACATGGTGAATTAATCAAATAATAATAAATCAACGGAAGGAACAACTTCTTCCAAAAATCTTTTTAATAACTTTAAATCTTTGTCATCTCAATCTACAATTTAACATTTCAGGCCAGTAATCAGGAAAATATCATAGCAACTACGCAGCAAATATCATGTGCAGGCAATGCCGAGGGTCGAACGGGGCGGACCAACAATAATAAATTGTGCACTGCCGAGGGGTCGATCGGCTCGAACCATAGATGCATCTATTTTTCCACTCGCGAATCGATCATGCGACGCGGTCAACATAAAAATAATAAGGCTAGCCTGCTCGCGAATCATACATGCGACTCAGGTGCTCATATGTACACACATTCACATAATACATCCTCATTTTTATCAAGAAGCAGGTTTTCTCAGGAAAGTGGTAAAAATCCTTTTTAAAAGAAACATGAAATATAGGTTTGAAATCTTTATTTTTGAAACTCATTTGTCCAGTTTAGTAATACTCCATGATACAACCCAGTCTAAGTACACATATATTCACAGCGGAAACAATTCTCTTGTTAGAAGGTTAACAATATGAGCTCTAGTTTTCTTTTAAGCATTCAATTACATTTCGGTCATATCAGCAGTTTAATATCACAGGCAGGGTTACAGGTACACACATAAAGCATGCTAGTAGGTCCTAGGCTACTCGGACATGCATCAATAGTAGCTACACACGGACTCTCGTTACCTCGTGCGTATGTAGCCCCCGAAGATAATAGCATATACTGAATTAATTCACTTAGGGGGACGATTCCCCTTCACAAAGTTAGAAAGGAGACTTACCTCGCTCCGAAATTCCAACACCAGCTTCCAAGCCCTTCTGATGACTCCAACAGACGCATAACGCTCCGAAACTACCACATAAATGAAAAAGAAATGAAAATTCATCCTAATACTCACAAAAATTTCACATTATATACTTTCCGAACCCCGCTCGAAGAAATGACCAAAATGCCCTCGGGCCCACATGCCCGGAATCCGAAATTTCTCGAAGATACATTCTACCAATAGCCTTACTAACTCAAATATATAATTTACTCAAATATTTATGCTCAATTCGTGGCTAAAATCCAAATTTATATTTTCTAGGTTTTTCTTAAAAACCCCCAATTTCCTACCAATTTCCATGCCTAATCCATGCATATAATCTTGTATTCAACTTGGAAACGAGAAGGAATCACTTACCTCTTGATGCTTGGTGAAATCTCCCTTGAAAAGCTCTCCAAAATCGCCCAAACCATGAAGAAATGAAGACCATGAACCCCAAATTCTCGTTTTAAAACATTCTGCCTAGGTCGATTTCCGCACCTGCAATCTCGCAGGTGCGACCAAATCTCCCGCACCTGCGGTTTTCCTCAACTCTAGCCCAAATCGCACCTGCGCCCCACTGTCCGCACCTGCGGCTTCGCAAGTGCGGAATATCTATCGCACCTGCGGTCCCCAGCCAAGCCTTCCCACACTCGCACCTGCGGCGCCCAAGCCGCACCTGCAGTAAAAGCCTCGCAGGTGCGGTTACACCAGATGACAGCAGCTTCAACCTTTTTTCCAACTTCAACTTTGATCCGTTAACCACCCGGAATCCACCGGAGGCCCCCGAGACCCCGTCTAATCACACCAACCTGTCCCAAAACATGACACAGACTTGTTCGAGCCCTCAAATCACATCCAACAATGCCGAAATCACAAATCGCACTCAAATCCAATTCTTTAAGAACTTAGAATTTCAAACTTCTACATCCGACGCAGAAACCTATCAAATCACACCCGATTGACCTCAAATTTTGCAAACAATTCATATTCAACATTACGGACCTGTTTCAACTTTCGGAACCATATTCCGACCTCGATATCAAAACTTTCACTTCCGGTCAGATTTCTCAAAAATCTTCAAATTTGTATCTTTAGCCAAATGACCCCAAAATGACCTACGGATATCCAAATTTACTTCCGATCGCGCTCCCAATTCCAGAATCACCATACAGAGTTATTCCCAGACTCGAAATCCCAAACGGACATCAACCTCACTGATATGCACTTCAAGCCCCAATTCATGAAATCCTTCTAAAATTCTAACTTCCACAATATACGCTGAAACGTTCCCGAGTTATCCAAAACCCGATTCGGACATACACTCAAGTCTGAAATCATCATACGAACCTGCTGGAACCTTCAAATCCTGATTCGGAGATCGTTTACTCAAAATTCCAATCTTAGTTGAGTTCTCCAACTTAAGGCTTCTGAAATGAGAATTTTCTTTCCAAATCAATTCTAAACTTCCTGGAATTCAATTCCGACCACGCCCACGGGTCATAATACCTTAAACGAAGCTGCTCACGACTTCAAACCACTGAACGACGCGCTAGAAATCAAAACGGCCGGTCGGGTCGTTACATTCTCCCCCACTTAAACCGATGTTCGTCCTCGAACGTCCTAAGAACTGCTCTGGAGTTACGTGAAATCACTGTTTAACATCTCGAGCACCTGCACGTGCTACTACAAACCAGTCGAGCACAATAGATTGATCAAATAAGCTCAGAATTCTTTCAAACACCTGAAATTTCTCTAGCCAGGCCTAGTTTCAATATATAAGCACTGCATCAACTAGCACATGATATACCAGATCATAACTGCATACCCTTGTTGAATCGGCACCATGCACCGCATAACTCATCGCCTGACCACAACGACGCTCCCTGAACTTTATTAGCCAAGATCCACGAATCTGATGCTCCTGATGCACCTCATAACAATTATACAGACATCCTGCTATAATGCTGGCAATACAACCACAACGGAGGGAATGCGCAGAAATTCACACTCAACTGCAGAGTTAACAAATCTTTGAATACCTCATCTTAACTAGAATCGTCACTTTCATTATGAACCTGAATGATGGTATTTGTTCTTTAATATACACTTCACATAACCTTATCACATTGATCCCTGATCCGATAATCTCGTCTCACCCAGTATGAACTTCTCAGACAACAAATCACCCCAAACATGGCTAACAGCCTCACATGATACTGCATCGCCCAATAGACCATAACTCGAACATGATAATAATAAACGACTCAGGACGGAACTACTCAGCTCACGCATCTAATATGAATTCTTACCAGAAAATGGGAAATAAATCACAAGAAAATAAATACATATTAACCCTTCTTATCATCACACTGTTGCAGCGTGCAACCCGATCCAAACACAAAATTTACATAAGAAGATATATATGGAGCTGATTTGCTCACTATTACGAATTACTGAATATCGATCACAAGCACGCTAAGTGCATAATACTATTCTGAGGAGACTGATAAATCCATAGTCTACAAAACTCAAGCAAAACTGAGGTGCGATATGTATATATATATACTCTGGATCTCAAGAGTTATCCTGCTCACATAACATCTCCGCTATGCGGGACCTCAACACATAAGAAATTATCCAGTAGTTTCATAACTCGTACGGCACAATCACAATAACACATAAATTTGATGAAGACGGAACAACACCCGTTGTAATAATACAATTCCATGAAAAATGTTCTACTGAAAGGAACATACCTAGCTCATACGGAGCCCATAATCATATTTAAATCCATCCACAAACATCGAGCCACCTCGCTCGCACCAAACTTAGCTATTAGCTTTTACCTGGGTCCACATTAACCCACTTTCTCTCATGATACACAAGAACAACCATCATCACCGGGACCAACACCCCATAATCCATAACCAACTGAACCGAACGCCCTCCAGGCGTAAATTCTCACTTAAGCAATATTGCACTTCTTTATACTCAATCCAAATCTGAAATCCATCAAGTGACTACATGTCACACTTTATACAATCTTTTCGCGGTCATGCTCCCACGACTTTCCACACAAGGCAACAAGTCTGCCCATCCATAACACCAACCACACTAAGGCTGCAAAACACATAAAGAAACCATGACCAGGGTACAAAGCCTCTTTCACCGAATATCAATCTCAGGTGGCACTAAAGATACACCAGTTTATACTGAACTTTCAAATCACTTTTCCTCGCTCTTCCGAACTCATGACATCTTGATGAGTGGCTAGAATTCATGATTTTAAGCATTATATACCTTGCATTTTATGAGCTTTAATGATAAAATACACGTCGTATGTGCCTAATAGGGTTTATTTTATGTGTAGGTGAATTGGAAATGGAAACGGGGCTAAACGGATGCAAATACGTCAAAGAATACGCGAGAGGGGACGCCCGGACGATAGCCGGGCGTCAGAGCCAAATAGCCTGGGGTAGCCTGGCGTTACCCAGGCATTAGAACCATAACGCCTGGGGGGGTCTTGGCGTTACCCAGGCGTTAGAGCTGTAACGCCAGGGGCTGCCTGGCCTTACCCAGGCGTTTGG